>NQII01001397.1:278672-326377 GCA_002778355.1 Clitarchus hookeri
CACGTGTTTTGAAAGGCATTGTTCTGCGTCCTACCCCCTCACACCCTCCCCCCCACAAGGCGACACGTGCCGACAATTAAGACTGGAGGCTGGCAAGCATAAAAACCCATTTTCGAGAGTAGTGGGGAACAGTTCATTAGTACCGCGCAGAGGGGTCAGTTCATTAGTACCGCGCAGAGAGACCAGTCCGAGAATTATTTCCGCCAGAGACGTTAGTTCGAGAGAGCAGTCAGTCGAAGATCGCCGAGCAGAGAGTTAGGTCAGGGGTTCGGACCCCTGGCCACGTCAGTAGAACATCACCACAGTGAGACGGCAGCAACCGCGGGCCTTTGCCAAAGGCCGCCCATCGCCGGAGCTCACCCACCACAGCTGACATCATCCCAGCAAGAGTTAAGTATTCAGTACGCCGTCAAGAGAAGCCCCCCCCCTCCATCACGAATTCGTTAGCAGTCAATCCGAGTAACCAAATTATCACAGTACCACACCTCGCAAGTGTTGATGTTGTTTATTTGTGAATATATCCGAGACAATATATTCGTCCTTCAAAATGAAACAGTAAAAGGCTTCATTATTACATTACCCTCAACCTCCAAGCATATTATAGTCTGTGCCTGGAGGCATTAACAATGACACTATAAGCCACACTGTCTTCCACAGTGGCGGTATAGCATCAAGTTAAATTGGCTCCCAACTGTGGGGTCCACCNTATTATAGTCTGTGCCTGGAGGCATTAACAACGACACTATAAGCCACACTGTCTTCCACAGTGGCGGTATAGCATCAAGTTAAATTGGCTCCCAACTGTGGGGTCCACCACAGACTAGCATCAATGTTGTCCGACATGGACAACTTTGACCAAGATTATGTGGTGCAATACGTAACTTACTAGTATCACAGATGTGAGGATGTGCCCACTTTTAATAAACAGGTAAGATTAACTTATTTTAGGTGGTAAAATATCACTGTTACCAATAATAATTTCACTAGACTTCAAGTACAGGAAGTACAAATAACAAATAACTAAATAACAGTGCTACATCAGTTTCTCCGGTTAATTTTGACATTGATGAAGTGGAATGTATTGATAAAACGTGGGTGAACAGCAGACAAGACGTATCGTCTGTATGAACTGATGAAACTATCTCCATAGTCCTGCGCCAACTGGCAGGAAAAGGTTGTTGTGTGTATAGAGTGCCTCGCAGGCTCTTTACAAGGTTTATATTAATGGCATGATGTGGGTTGCCTAGTCGAGGAAGACGAAGGGACCTACTCGAAGAGATGGATTCCGAAGTTTTCATTTCATAGCCTGAAACTACTGCCTATACATCCGGTGCTTCCCATACTGTGATGTACAACGCGTCATGTTCACTCCAGGTGGATAAAACTCTATGTACGCCAGAAGCGACTATATTGTGAAGTAGCTGCAGTCACCACATCCCATCTGCCAGCGATTTGAAGGATGCTAAATCATTACAAATGGCGAGAACTCGCATGAAGCAGTTGACGGCCTACAAAGAAGTTACAAGTCACTTGACTTCCAAGACACCGAGACATCAAATTGTCACCCTACAATTCTGCCCATAACGCATTGAACTTAAATAAGCACAAGTCAAGGGATGCGCTGTGTTAACTCTGCCCTACATTTCCCCCGAGATAAAGAAGTTCAAGTTGCCAAGAGGATCAGTTAATGAACGTACTCTATAAAAAGTACTGGAAGATGTACAACATACAATAGTTGTTCTCTACGGCTGGGTGTAAGGAGGAATGAGATAAATTCCAGTTGACGATATTGTTATTAAATTGGGAGGCGAAATTAACAATAATGATAGTGCACAAATATTATGCAACAGGTGCAAGTTAACACCACGATGATTTTGGTACATCCCAGCTATGTGACTAAATTTTCACAAAGAAAATTTATTACTTGACATCCATATAAATATAATTTTCTTGATGTTATATTTATTAATTATCAAGAGGGTAATTTGTAGTTAGAGTAATAACATGACAAATCTATTACATACATTTAATACTGGGTAAATTGTTTTGTTCCATGGCGCATTTTACCGTCGACTGGCTTAAAAGCTTCTGTTATATGATATCCTGATCTGTAACATTGATCTTTGATTAGATATAACCGTCTCGTTATTCTAGATAAACAATACGTAGTTCAGTGGGAAACCCGGGGGGAGGGGGTGATATTGAGACATATCCCTCCTCCCCCGAAATTAAAATGAATACTAAAAACAATTGATTAAAAATTAAACGTTTTGTTGCATGCGTATCCTTTTGAACGTGGCAACACCGCTTATGTGTTGAGCAGCTCTCCAGAAGCCCTCATACTCTCCACGCTTTCTTCGCACAATTCTAATTGTTCCTTGCGAATGGTTTATGCTGAAAGTCCAGTACTGTGGCCGGCAAGTATCTCTAATGGGTGGACATCGAATAGGGTGAACTGGACCTCCTATTTTCAGGCTATCATTCACAGACTTCATAAACAGAAAAGTTTTGTCGAAGTAAATCAATGTTTATTCAACTTATATATAAAAAAAATTTACACAATTATAAAATATATAGATAGAGACCTGCAAAATTCGCGTTGTTATTTAAGGACAGGCTGAACTCCAAGTTACTGTGCGTGTGACCAACTTCTGTCATTGGCCAAAAATATGTTTGGCACGCCTAGGAGGATGCTTGATCCAATAATATAATATCAGCGGTGCAGTGGCCAATCTCTTTCGAGGAGCTCAAGCAGATACGTGACGTTGATCACAGTGCAGCGGCCAATGAAACCACGACCTATGCTCACTTGTTTGTAAGTCAGTGGAGTCTATCATGTTGCCGAAAGGTAACGCGAATTTTGCAGGTCTCTATATATAGATAACTTCTTTATTAATACAAAGTATTATTAATTTCAAGTGTTGATGATATACGTAAAGGTGTATGCCACGACGGTAAGCGATTGGAAAAAAATGACCAGCTCATGGTTTGTTTTTTTTCCTTCTTGTTTAGTTAATTGGTAAACTTTACCGAAGGATTTGGCTGTAAAAATTGACAAATCCTGTACATAACACTGTTCTAAATAAAATATTTGATTTTTTTCAAACGTGCCATGTATTTTATCTAACGATTTTTGCAAGACGTTAAGACTTCGGATAACTGTTCCTAGTTCACTGCCAACTTTACCACGAGTACTGCAAGCAGTTCTTACGTTAAAATACATGACGTTGTGGGGCAGAGATTTTTTCAAAGGAGGATTATGAATTACTCAAACGCGAACACAGTCCATATCTAATGACGTACTTAATTATGTAAAACATTTATTGACGGCGATAAAACGATTTCATTTTTTAAATAATCTCTGAAAAAATCATTGCAAGTGGTAATTTATCAATTAGAAACATAGCTCGGTTCAATGGGAATTAATTATGACAGTCACGTGCTTGCAGATGGAGTTATATTTTCTCTCGAGCGAAGTTATTGTTTGCACAACACACTGGCAATTTCACGAAATCTATTAACAAATGTTTAACGGTACGTTTACACAAAAGTCTATCACGTTTCGCAGCTTTCCACAGGATTGAAATTCACATGTACAGTTATTTAGTTACATATTGATTTGCTCAATAATGTGAATTCGTAAAATAATATACTTGTATGCATAGAGTATGGAGTTATATGCGCAGTTTTCTTTNATTTAACGGTACGTTTACACAAAAGTCTATCACGTTTCGCAGCTTTCCACAGGATTGAAATTCACATGTACAGTTATTTAGTTACATATTTATTTGCTCAATAATGTGAATTCGTAAAATAATATACTTGTATGCATAGAGTATGGAGTTATATGCGCAGTTTTCTTTGCTGCGCCAGTTCAAAATAAATACGGACACGATTCAGGATTTGGTAAATTAGTATTTAGTTAAGTTAGGTTACTTAATAAAAACTAAGTACTAAAACATCAATTACGTCTTAAGTTTATTTCACTAAACCGGGTAACGTGTCTATTCAGTGAATTAAAACTGCCAACTGGAACACGGGATGAGTTTTCGATTGTGGCGGAGGGATACACTGGTATAATAAACTAAGCAGCAGGACTTTCAAAAGCGCCCAATTAGCGGCGGAGCAAGTACTGTGTGTTGGCGGCGTGAAGCGGCGCACAGACACGAAGGACCGACGTTCCTTGCTGCCGTCGGCCTCGGTGCATTGTTGTCGTTCCGGGAACGGTTCATCACCAGCTCGTGTCGGCGGCAGGTGAAAGCACGTCCTGCGGACGGACGTGACCAGCGCTTCGTAATGTATTCCTCCGCCGCCGCAGATACGTCACGCTTCACCTCGACGCCTGGCGCCGCCACGCGAGTATTCACCCGCGTCGCGTCGTGTACATTGCCTATAGTATGTTCACGGGTAATTGGACCCTTTTGAAAGTCCTCCTTAGGATAGACTTTACCTCTGCGTTTTGTATCCTTCCGCTACATTTTTTTTCATGCGTCATCGAAATGAAACCGTGGAATTTTTAGGAAAGTAAATGTGTTGATAAAATGAAACTTTATTCTCCTACGTGTCTCAAACAAGAAACAAATACACCTCTAGCCATAGATTCAAGCGTTACACTCTCAATAGAACGTCAAGATTTAAAACTAGTTTTATAAAATTGCTGCCAACTTAATTCGGAGCCTGCGTGCAGTGTGTACTGTAGCACATATGTAGCAATGGGTAACGATTTTTTTTCAAAGGTTGATTTTTAAAATGCTCACTTTACCGGGAACAGCCTTCATCGCAACTTCGCATCATCGCTTGTTTTGTGCTTCAACTTCGCGCATGCACTGAATGATACGATTTGTCAGCGGTTATAATAACTATTAGGTGAATGCTTTCCAACGCCAAAATTTTGTTGCTGGTAAAAAGCAGATTGTGCTCAGTAACACGTATTGAAGTCATCTAGTGCTCGCTACAGTCCATTCAAGGTTACTTACAAAGTCTCTGAAGCCTAGTTAAAGTTCTACTTTCACAATATTCCTCCGCCCCATGCAAACAAAGCTTAACTAAGTCTAGAAAACTACACCAAACGGACAACGCGCCAATTTCGTGCTCACTCAGTTTAATACTATTTTGCATGAGAACTATTTCTTCTAGGCCCTATCTTCTCTGTTTTTATCCGTATTAATTATACATGAAATATTACAATTTAAAGATAAAATTTTAATTAATAGTCGAATTTATCTAAAATTAAAGTAATTTGATCTTAACAGATAAATAACATTTTGGAAACAATCAAACAGTTCATACATAGACTGATTTTTCAAAGGTTTGATTTCAAAAGTGTGGAGATGCTGCGAACAGATTATAACATGCTTGTTTATTGAAAATANTGATTTTTCAAAGGTTTGATTTCAAAAGTGTGGAGATGCTGCGAACAGATTATAACATGCTTGTTTATTGAAAATACATAAATTGGCCGCCACCAATTATTTAATTAACAGCGATAGCATTCGTGCCTTTCAGAGTAAAATATTTTGTTGCTACTGCAGAACTACGTCCGTTATAATCTGTGCACAAACGCCGGCGTGATGGAAGTGTCCACTCTCAGCCGCCGATTTGCATCACCGGAACGCTACTCCCTCAGCGCGGGGGAAGTACAAGCCCTTGTGAAGGCTCTTGTCCTCCCAGTAGTTTAGCATATCTAGAGCACAGGTTGAGGACAGCTAGCCCATCTCGCCTGGCTGTCGATCAAACTGTTTTTTTTTCTGTGGCAAGTCAGCAGTCGTTTTTGTTTAAGGACCCCTGGGTAGCGCCAGAGGGCCTGGTATCCATTACTAGAGACCTGAAAAATTAGCAGATTCATATCGGGACAAGCTAGAATTAGAAACACGTGTGTTAATAAAACTTCAGCCATTGGTCCGCACGGTGTCTGACACCTCCTGGAGAATGCTGGCCCAATCATCACCTTCTACTGTGACAGCAGACAACCAATGTGCCGTTGCTATCGGCATATTTGTACATAAGACTGGAGAGTCTAGCCTGCAGGTCATTGAACTCGCGAATTTTTCTGGTCTCTACCCATTACTGTTTCCTCCACTTTCTGATCTGGTCACGACGCCGTATTTGTCAGTGTTTGCTGCTCTTCTATCAGGTTACGAAAGAACATACAAGGGATATTACTTACTCTTATAGCTCCGAATTCATTTTCTGGGCTCAAGTTTTGCAATAGTTTAATTTTCTGCTGGACGCTGTAATTGTGTCGAGAGGGGTTCTGGCGACCAGCGAACGACATACTGCGTGTTCGTTGGTGTCAGTATTAACCATTCAAAGATGTAAGCTGCAGGAATTTCAACGAACCATAGTTCTCACAAAGAAGGCGCTCAAAACATCAGCTACAGAGATCATGTTGTCGTGCACAGTGCTATAGGCTGGTCATGGATATTTGAGCACTTCTGAAAAAATGTTACTGCTCCTACCTGCACATACTTAAACTGGCACAGTGAGTGGCATGCGTCCAACAAAGTCAGTAACGACGGAGGGAAAGTAGTTCCATAAATTAAAGTTGAATTAAAAGTCGTAAATAGTTTGTGAATAGTAAAATGTTTTTCCTTTACTTTTAGTTTTTTTTAATGCATATTGGTGTTAGAAGTACCAATTTTGTAAAATGATAATTTTTTAAATAATTGTTTACAGGTGCATGGTGATGGTAATTTTACATATGGTGGAAAAATACACAATGTGCATACAAGTAGATCCTAAGCAGGGCTATCAAAAGTGCTCAGTTTAACGTGAACAGCCTATAACAATGAACATACTTAATGTGCGCTATGTACTNGCATATTTGTACATAAGACTGGAGAGTCTAGCCTGCAGGTCATTGAACTCGCGAATTTTTCTGGTCTCTACCCATTACTGTTTCCTCCACTTTCTGATCTGGTCACGACGCCGTATTTGTCAGTGTTTNGAATTTTTCTGGTCTCTACCCATTACTGTTTCCTCCACTTTCTGATCTGGTCACGACGCCGTATTTGTCAGTGTTCGCTGCTCTTGTATCAGGTTACGAAAGAACATACAAGGGATAGTACTTACTCTTATAGCTCCGAATTCATTTTCTGGGCTCAAGTTTTGCAATAGTTTAATTTTCTGCTGGACGCTGTAATTGTGTCGAGAGGGGTTCTGGCGACCAGCAAACGACATACTGCGTGTTCGTTGGTGTCAGTATTAACCATTCAAAGATGTAAGCTGCAGGAATTTCAACGAACCATAGTTCTCACAAAGAAGGCGCTCNTATCAGGTTACGAAAGAACATACAAGGGATATTACTTACTCTTATAGCTCCGAATTCATTTTCTGGGCTCAAGTTTTGCAATAGTTTAATTTTCTGCTGGACGCTGTAATTGTGTCGAGAGGGGTTCTGGCGACCAGCGAACGACATACTGCGTGTTCGTTGGTGTCAGTATTAACCATTCAAAGATGTAAGCTGCAGGAATTTCAACGAACCATAGTTCTCACAAAGAAGGCGCTCAAAACATCAGCTACAGAGATCATGTTGTCGTGCACAGTGCTATAGGCTGGTCATGGATATTTGAGCACTTCTGAAAAAATGTTACTGCTCCTACCTGCACATACTTAAACTGGCACAGTGAGTGGCATGCGTCCAACAAAGTCAGTAACGACGGAGGGAAAGTAGTTCCATAAATTAAAGTTGAATTAAAAGTCGTAAATAGTTTGTGAATAGTAAAATGTTTTTTCTTTACTTTTAGTTTTTTTAATGCATATTGGTGTTAGAAGTACCAATTTTGTAAAATGATAATTTTTTAAATAATTGTTTACAGGTGCATGGTGATGGTAATTTTACATATGGTGGAAAAATACACAATGTGCATACAAGTAGATCCTCAGCAGGGCTATCAAAAGTGCTCAGTTTAACGTGAACAGCCTATAACAATGAACATACTTAATGTGCGCTATGTACTNAGCAGGGCTATCAAAAGTGCTCAGTTTAACGTGAACAGCCTATAACAATGAACATACTTAATGTGCGCTATGTACTCGATGATGGGTACGCGGACTGAACGGGTAAAGAAATTGGGGATCTGTGTTACACACAAATTATTGCAGAAAATAAACTTCCCGTGAGGTGAAGAATCCAGACATTGCCGTTAATGTGCCGCTTGTTATATTTGCGGCATGTGCATGCTCACGTAACACAGAGCGAGGTGGTGGAGTGGCGGTTGTTCAGTTGCAACGGACTTCAATCTGCAAGGATACAAACTCTTAATTCCCAAGTTTTGCAAAACTCCCAAAAAGGGAACTTAAAAAAAAATTGCAGTTGCTACTGTCAGAGGCCAATGAATGCACTGCTTTCAATATGTAGGAAAAAATATTTTTCTTTTGTAAATATACAAATACTCATATTTATATATGGACACCTGAGGGGCGTGTCTGATTTCGTGAGGTATGGAGGTCTTTATAAAAATAGAAGAACTAAACTAGATTTTTAATTTATTCACACAGCTATTATTTACAGCATTAAATTATCTGTCTCTTGTACTACTCTCTCTATTTCACAGCGAGCGCAATATTTAATGTATTAACGTCCTTTATGTTTCTGTTTGGTTATTATCAATTAACTCATACTCGTCATTAACACATGTTCAGTCTATCTGTTGCCATAATTTGTAATGTATGTCACTCACGCATCAAATCCAATAGTCCGGCCTGCAGTCGTACTCTTAACTGCTCTGATGTTTGCAGTCGCAGATTCCCCCCCCACTACTCTTCTCGCTAGTCTTGTATCGCTAAAACTCATCCATTTAACAACTGCCGGCTTGGAGGCCCGACGCGCCTTTTATAGCCGCTGTCCTTGACCTGGAATGTTCGCCGCACCTCGAGTCTACCTGAAAGACACGAGGTCAGTAATCCAGAGCATTTTTCAGATGTCCCAGACACTCGATACCCAAGGTCGGGAGTGGCACGCGCTCTGATAGGCATAACAGGCCCGATTTGTACACATTCGTTTGTGAAAAAGCCATCGCGTCTCCAGTTGCAACTGACAGTGTGCACGCATCAATAAATTAACCAACTTTTCTGTCCATCACTTCCACTTACTCGCGCGGGGCAAAGCAGCGAGCGCGTAACACGGCTCCTTCCTCAAGTGTGTTCGTCCCGAACAGACTATGCTGCAGCTGGTCCTTCGTAGAGTGCCAGTCGGTCGATGTAGACTACCTTCGTCTTCACCCGAGAGCCTTGACGACACATCGGAAAGACCATATCATTAATCTTCTTCAGAATCCTGTAGGGGCCTTCCCAACATTTTTGTAGCTTCGGGAATTGCCATTTTCTCATCTGTGGGTTGTACAGCCATACCAGTTGTCCTTCTTTAAATACCTCTCCCGACATTCTCCTATCATACCGCATCTTCGACATGTCACTATTTATTCTTAGGTGCTGTAAAGCAAAATCGTGAATGCCAACAAGTATGTTACATAATTCGCTGGTATAATCAGGGGCTGCAGCTTCTTCTTCTTATGTTGGTCGGCCAAACAGCAGGTCACTAGGGAGCCGTAACTCTCTTCCAAACAGCATCCGTAATGGTGTTACCCTTGTGAATTCGTGAAGTGCTGAGCAGTAAACAAGAAGAAACAATGGCACCTTTGAATCCCAGTCCTTTTGGTTGTCAGCCACAAAGAGCGACATATCTTGCTAAAGATTGGGGTAAAGTCTCTCGACCATTCCATCCGGGTGTAAGGCTGTAGTGCTAGTCTTTTTTCATCCCCAGAATCTTTGTTACCTTCTGAAAGACTGCAGCTTCAAAGTTTCTTCCCTGCTCAGAATGAAGTTCTAGTGACACCCTAAACTTCGAGAAGACATACTTTATGAGTGCATCGGCCACAGTACGTGCTTCTTGGTTTGGGAGGAGAGTTACCTCAGTCCACTTAGTAAAATAATCTTGGGCCACCAGGCGACACTGATTACCTCTCTCTCTCTCTCTCTCTGTGACAGGCAAGGGTACCAGCAAGTTTACTACTATCTTCTCGAATTGGGCTTTAAAATTGTATTTCTGGAGGTGACCTTGTCCTCTGGTTCTTGGGCCCTTCCTCGCAGTGCAGGTGTCGCACAATCGGCACCACCTCTCAACGTCCTCCCGACAATGAAGCCAGTGTAATCTTAGCCTTACTCTGTCGAGTGTCTTATTTACACCAAAGTGTCCACTGGCTGTCGCACTATGCAGTTCTTTTAAGACTACGGGAACCCTGCATTCTGAAAGGACCAACTGGAAGTGTGTGTGTTTTCCATCATTACTTTCCCAGTTTCTGTAAAGTACGCCATTCTTCAGTACCATGGAATTCCTTTGTCACCAGCATGCTTTGACTGCTGCGCTCAGGCTATATATCTCTTTCCATTTTGGCCGATAGTCGGTTTCTCTTCACTTTAGTAATGGCTGCAGAGTGGGATAATTCAGCTGATTTTTCCTAATACCCTTATCACTCCACGTAGGCGTCCCATCACAAGATAGAGAATCTTGAAGTTTGTCCTCAGTACCTTCAGCAAATCACCACTCTTTTCTTCCTGGCATTCGCAAGGACGACAAAATGGCTCACATGGCCGCCTACAAAGTGCATCTGCATTGCTGTGAAGGCATCCAGATCTGTGCTGTATTTTAAGGACATATTTTTGCAGATGCTGTATCCAGTGAACTATTTGACCTTCGAGGTTCATGCAATTCAGTAGCCAGTGTAATGAAGAATGGTCGGATCTTAGAATAAAATGTCTGTGGAAGTGTGAAGTTGCCTTCACCAATGCCAGAAGCTTCCTGTGTGTAACACAGTAATTTCTCTCAGGCTTATGCAATACCTTACTGAAGTATTATAGTGGTCTTCCTTTCCCATCTTGAACCTGAGATAAGACAGCTACAATGCCTACATCATTTGCACCAGTGTCCAAAATGAACATGTCCTCACTTTTCGGAAACCCAGTACAGGTGGAGAGATCAGAACTTTCTTTAGTTTACTAAAAGCATTTTCACACTCAGTGGTACAATGAAATCTCCTTTTCGCCTCAGTAAGTCTATGAAGTGGCTTGGCGATTGTGGCGAACCCAGGTACAAATCGATGGTAATAGGCACATAATCACAGAAAACTCCTCACTTCAGTATTGTCGTTTGTGTCGGCCAATTTCTTATTGCTTTGGTCTTTTCGGGGTCTGTGTCGATTTTAGATTCCATGACCCGACACTACAAGTCCAAATAAACTTATTTTCTTTTGGAACAGGTGGCACTTCTGCGCACAAGCCCACGACGAGGTTGGCGGTGACCCTCTTTGCCTTTGCCCCTCCTACACGTCTGCCAGCATTGCGGTTTGGGGCGTATGACGTATTTCAAAATGGACCTATCAGCGCGCATGGAAGAAATTGAATGATTTGTGTTTCGAGAGAGTGGAAGACCAGTTAAGATTTTCTTTTGTTCATACTAGCAGTTCAACCAGTACTTCTGGTAGAGGATTCTCTTTTGTTCTACTCTAAAATCTTCTGGAACGTTTAGAATTACCTGTGTGACCTGCTTACAAATGCCGATCATGGCCCCCTCCTCAAGACGAATGGTACNCTGTGTGACCTGCTTACAAATGCCGATCATGGCCCCCTCCTCAAGACGAATGGTACCATTTCAAGTAAAATTTATTTAGTAGTGTTTTATGTACGTTAGAGGAATGCTGTGTTCCAATTAGAAAAAAAAACACTCTTCAGAGAGAGCTTTTTCGCATTACCCGGAAAGAGGCCTTTTCCGTGCGCTCTCTGTCTCGCTATCTCGATTTGAGATAATGCTCTCTCTTTTGATAAACAAAACATGCGATGAAGACATGTGTAAGTTTTTAACGGCGCTTATGATACATGTGAAGATATGCATGGAGGTAACCGCTGCCTTATTTTCCCAGTTTAAGCACATTTTACGTGTGAAATTAACTTACTAACAAATGCTGTTAGTGAATGCACTAAACAAGTACTGTATTACAGCCTAAACTGTTACATATTATAACAAAATAAAATATTGGAGTTTAATCAGAAATTTCGTTGGAAAAAGACTTCTTTACCAAATTTAACCTATCACCTGTCCGCTATAACCTGAGTTTACAGATGTATATCAACACGANCTAAACTGTTACATATTATAACAAAATAAAATATTGGAGTTTAATCAGAAATTTCGTTGGAAAAAGACTTCTTTACAAAATTTAACCTATCACCTGTCCGCTATAACCTGAGTTTACAGATGTATATCAACACGATGTTTGCTAGAGAGCGAGTGTACAACTTAGTTCTCTCGCTTTTTTGGGCTCTCTCCGAAATATATAACCAGAGAGCGTTGTGACGAAGTTACGCTACCTCACGTCGATCGTGCGTACGTACGTTTTCGAAGAAGTTGCCCGTCGACGGCAGCCGAGGAGGTGTTAGAATCCGCGACGCGGTTGCTTGGTGGTTTCGACGAAGGTCGGAGCTACACTGAGCTCGCGGCGTTTCTTTCCACCTATCGGCGGCTGGGGCGATGGGGAGAGGGTCGCCTTGTGACGTCAGCATCGCCTTTGAATCGGATTGCACGAAGATCTGCGTACGTTTCGAGGATGTTCTCCACAGCTTTGTGGTAGACGGCGGTTGCGAAACCTTCACTGTAAATACCATGGGAAACTTCATTGGAAAGGGGGTTGGGCGAGGAGGGGACAAAGGCTTTTTGAATCAAGCCTGTGTCTAAGATTATGACAGCGTGTATGTGCTCGTAGTTTACTTCGTTCTGTTTTTCCTAGCGCTATACGTTCTGCACAGAATTAAGGCCCTCCTGAAATGGGCGAAAGGAGATAAATTTACAGTTCATAAATTTTCATTATTATGTAATTCTGTTGTGGTTTTTACTTTTTGCATTGTGCTTGGCCTGAACGGCTTGTTAATCATAACTTAAAATTATATGTAGAAGTTTCTTTGAAATAATTTTTGATATGGTTTACATTATGTGACTAAAATTTTTGAAATCGTATTTTTTTCTTTCGGATTTT
Organism: Clitarchus hookeri; assembly: GCA_002778355.1. NCBI lineage: Eukaryota > Metazoa > Arthropoda > Insecta > Phasmatodea > Phasmatidae > Clitarchus > Clitarchus hookeri. Next base: position 291,698 of record NQII01001397.1, read on the forward strand.
ACAATACCGTATTACATAAGTTTCAAACCACTTCTTAACATATAAAGTACTTTTAATATTTGGTTATCTGCCAATTTTATTTTTTAATATGTCTCTTCCCAGGGCACTACTGACTACGTGGTCGTGGAGTATCTGCTGTGGATTGGGTGATGAGCGGGCCCTATCATAAAATATCTTTCATACACTACGCTCTTTATCTCTGCTTGTGTATTTGGAATCTTAGAAAAACTCGGCATTTTTACTGCTCTGCAATGTGTGTGCGCCCGCCTTTTCAAACTCCGATTTCCAACTTTTACTCATGATCTTATTTATCCTTTTACGCGCAGACTCTTTTTTACAACAATTTTTTCCATGTCTTTATTCCTCCATGTCTCCGTTTATTTTTCTCTTCATAAAGTGCATCTGCCATCTTGTTCTGTTTCTTCAATTTACAACTTCTTCAGTTGGTCTAAACTCTGGTTATGAGTTTTCTTTTATCTTCAAATTTTGTATCTTATCTTAATCAGCCCCGTAATNAAAAACTCGGCATTTTTACTGCTCTGCAATGTGTGTGCGCCCGCCTTTTCAAACTCCGATTTCCAACTTTTACTCGTGATCTTATTTATCCTTTTACGCGCAGACTCTTTTTTACAACAATTTTTTCCATGTCTTTATTCCTCCATGTCTCCGTTTATTTTTCTCTTCATAAAGTGCATCTGCCATCTTGTTCTGTTTCTTCAATTTACAACTTCGTCAGTTGGTCTAAACTCTGGTTATGAGTTTTCTTTTATCTTCAAATTTTGTATCTTATCTTAATCAGCCCCGTAATGTCCCTCTTATACCAGCCTTCTTCACAGCTCATGCTTGAACTTCAACTTTTTTGGGGTTTTATTTTAATATAGTGGCTGTTATCTACGACGCAAGCCGACGGCTTTATTTGCTGTTCGCTCCGATGTGGAAGGCCTCATCTTGACTAAGTAAAAATTTGGAACGTGGAAAGTCCTTGCTTCAAGCCATGGTTTTGTCNCTCCGATGTGGAAGGCCTCATCTTGACTAAGTAAAAATTTGGAACGTGGAAAGTCCTTGCTTCAAGCCATGGTTTTGTCTTGGATTTTATATGGGTGCTGACATACCTTTGAGAAAACACTAGTAATAGAGTAGTTGGGTACGTAACGCGGATAGAAGGCACAGATTTATTAGATGCTGTTAGAAATAGGGTGAGCTATTTATAAAATCTGTAAGTGATCGAATTTAAAGGTAACGGATGTATTACCATGTCTTCCAAGTCGAGTAGAAAGCTGAAAATTGGCATCAGTTACTACAGACCTAAACTATAGTTCCAGATTTAAGGCAATCCTCGTCTCATGAGTTGTCTTATGTGCAGAAGATAAAATCTCAAGTTTCAAGATACCTCCATCCACGTCACTGCAAAACCAGAAGAAAAAGAATTTCTCGACTTACCAACACAACAGTGATGCTGAATACTTGTATTGCTTTGTGATCGCATTATAGTGTTTTATTTTGCTGGAATTGTTAACGCCCCAGCTTTTAAACGGTTGGATAATTGATCATGAATGAGGAAATACGTATAAAAAACATTTCTGTGAAGTCGCGGAAAAGGGCTGATACAATGTTATCCAGGAATCTTAGTTAATTTACGTAGACGTTGATATTTCTATAGCGGACTTTCCGTGAATCCTGATGACTGCACGGGATCCCTCCGTATTTTTCGTAGTTACTTTTACTGTTTATAAACAAATATTAGAGAAATGTTTTCAATATTCGTGATACATGTGTTTTATGGTTTATAAAATATACATTTATGAAACTTAAAATTTTTTTTTCTGGGGTGAGATTCGAGCACGAATAAAAACAATTTTGACTTTCTGGCTTGCACCACGGACCTATCACCTTCTTGTAAGAGCGTTTGTGTATAAATATGTGACACACAGTTTTATAAAGTGTTGCTAATTGCAACATGCACCATGAGCTACCTTGCGATGTCGGAGGAAATAGGCCTAATTTGCGTGTATATGGTAATTGCTGCAGGAAGCATAATGTCCTGGTTACAGTGGCGAAGAACGCACAGTGTAAATTCGGCACTATTCGTTCCCGAACCCTGATACGAAAACGTACCGTATTTCGTATTTATGCTCCTCAGTTACTGTTTCCGTCAGTACTGAATGCGTTTCCGTATAATAACTGTACGTTCCCATGACAATTTCAGTGAACATACGGAAATATTTAACAGTGCAAACTAATCTAGTCTTACATCTAAAAGTGTCTCACACATACAAGTGAATGAAGGGGGTGAAAGGATTTTGGGCGGCTCTTAACAACAAGGTATTGAAAGCCGACACACGTGCAAGGATTACGCGTGGATTCGACCCGGAAGCCGGTGCACCAAAGGTAGATCTCTCATCGACCTCAACAACGAAGACTGCCTGGATGCTTTAGTCTATTCACGTTTTTTTTTCTTCACACTTTCTGAATAAAGTCTTTGTAAAAAATCGCTCCACACGTGAGATGTTTTCTTGTTTCCTAAATACATAATTTAACAAAGATACTTTATACTTTTTTAATAACATTAATCTAATTTTTTTTTTGTTAAACCTAACATTTACTAAATTGTTGGATGTACTATACGTTATACACTGAAGAGCAAAAAAAAAACTGTTATAGGCGTGCGTATGCAAATAAAAGAGGTATGGAACCAATCAGAGTAACGCGATGCGGTCGGTAGCTAGATCGGTTACTGCTGCTACAGTGGCAGGTTATCAAGATTTAAGTGAGTTTGAACGTGGTGTTATCGTCGGTGCACGAGAGATGGGACATAGCATATCCGAGGTAGCGATAACATTCGAATTTTCGTGCACGACCATTTGACGAGTGTACCGTGAATATCGGGAATCCGGTAAAGCATCAAATCTTCGACATCGCTGCGGCCGGAAAAAGATCGTGAAAGAACGGGACAAACGACAACTGACGAGAATCATTAAACTTGACAGACGTGCAACCCTTTCTCAAATTGGCGCAGACTTCAATGCTGGAGCATCAATAAGTGCCAGCGTGCGAACTATTCGACGGACCATCATTGATATGGGCTTTCGGAGCCGAAGGCCCACTCGTGTACCGTTGTTGACTGCACGACACAAAGCTTTACGCCTCGTATGGGCTCGCCAACACCGCCATTGGACTGTTGATGACTGGAAACACGTTGCCTGGTCTGACGAGTCTCGTTTCCAATTGTATCGGGCGGATGGACGTGTACGAGTATGGAGACATCCTCATGAATCCATGAACCCTACATGTCAACAGGGGACTGTTCAAGCTGGTGGAAGCTGTGTAATGGTATGGGGTGTGTGCAGTTGGCGTGAAGTGGGACCACTGATTCCTCTAGATACGACTCTGTGCGACAGATACGTAAGAATCCTGTCCGATCACCTGCACCCATTCATGTCCATTGTGCATTCCGACGGACGTGGACAATTCCAGCAGGACAATGCGACACCCCACACGTCGAGAGTTGCTACCGAATGGCTCCAGGAACACTCTTCTGACTTTAGACAGTTCCATTGGCCACCTAAATAACCAGACATGAACATTATTGAGCATATCTGGGATGCCTTGCAACGTGCTGTTCAGAAGAGATCTCCACCGCCTCGCACTCCTATGGATTTGTGGACTGCCCTGCTGAATCCATGGTGTGAATTGCCTCCTGCATACCTTCAGACTTTAGTCGAGTTCATGTCACGTCGTCTTGCGGCACTTCTGCGTGCTCGCGGGGGCCCTACACGATATTAGGCAGGTGTACCAGTTTTTTTGGCTCTTCAGTGTATATTACGTAGTAAGTATTAATTTAAAACAAAGAGAAAAGATGTATGGTAATAACTGCTAGTAAGGAATAGTTGATGCAAAATAGTTTTTAACTGAATATTTTTTTTACGTTTCTTTAAAATAACGCACACTGCAATATTTAAGGTTCAAGGAAAATAATGCTAGAAAAAACATTTCATTGTTACGTCAGTTCTGCTAACAAATGCGGAATGTTGCTTTCTACTTAGCATTTTCTTCCGCACTGGTTTTGTTTTTCGTGAGGCGAAGAATATGTAGCCTGAACAGGGCTTCAAAGATGTCTAAAATAAAAATAAAACAATGATAGGCTACATTCAACTTTGCGTCTTTCACACAGCGCTACCAAACGTGTGTTAGGAGGAGCCCAAACGTACGGTATTACCCCTGCCTGTAAAAAAAAAAATAATATGCAGATTTTATACGGCCGAAGAAACAAACTAATTATGGTGCGCTTAATTATGGTGCGCATAACTAATGCAACATAAAACAGGGAAACAAAGTTTATGTTACGGTGGATGATGACAGCTGATTTTCCGGTGGTTTTTCATGGCTTTCTCTTCAGGCGTATAAAAATGGAGAAGGAAAAACAACGTTTGTTTTTAAATAAAATTTAAACGAAAATAGCCCAAAGCTGAATATGTTACTGTAAGCAAAACAAATGAATGAATTTTTCCTGTTGCAGAATATCCGCTACACGTTAGGGCGGGGTAAACATTTAGACTAGTGTATCAGGTTTACAGTTGATTTAACATGTTCAAAGTCTTGCTTATTTTATTTGCGTGGCATATTTTGTGCCTTCACGACACGAGTTAAAATTAACATTTCCATGGCATAGAGTAATAGAACCCCTGCGTCGACTGAGGCTGGCAAATTGCCGGAAACAAAAATGTAGTACGTTCCCAGTATCTCCACACTTTTTGAGTAAAATTTGAAAAATCACCCCATGTTTAGAGATTTTGTGCTTCCAAAATAAATCATATATCATATAACTCTGTTAACATTAAAATACCGCATTTTTTGGTTAAATGAAACTTTCACTTGTATTTTGTCTGTGAACTGCAATATTTATTTCGTAGTTAATGTGAATGTATAAATAGGTAGAAAAGAGGCGCATTGGTAATGGTAAGTTAGAAATAGTTATAATTTTTAATGTTATTAAATAGCGCTTTATTATATTGTTTACGAAGTAAATATTTTTGACCTAACTTATTTAGATTTTCAGGCAGTACTTATGGAAATGGATTGTTATATTTGGTAGAATGTTCATTTTACTGTGTTTCTACCACGTAGATACGGTGCAATTTTTTCTCATCTGCGTTGTTTCTCAGACTAGTTTGTTTTTTTTTTTGCATATGGCGGAAGGATACGCTGTGAGTAGCCCAAAAATATCAATTTTGGAGGAATTCAGAGATAATTTGGAAGTTATCACTCACTATATGTTACGATCACGCCAAATATTAAGGGTGGTCAATAGTTGGAAATTATTGTCCACATTTTTAGTATATTACTTATCTTTTGTTGTGGCATGAAACAGTAACCTAAAGAAAGTTGAAAATGGAAAAAAAAAAAAAAAAAATTAATAAAACTATTAGTAGGAAATATAAGAATTTTAAATTTATATGTATTCTCATGCAAATCTCAAAAATTGAACAAAATTAATACATTAGGCTACAGCCCAAAAAAATTTTCCACGTCATCAGAACGTCATAAAAAATTTTTCTTAGTAATTTTATAAGCTGTTCAGCCATGTTTCATTTTTTGAGATAAAATTTTTAGTTAATATCGCTAAAAGATAAACAATTATCACAGGTAAATCTCGTGTCTCATTTCCAAGCACTCTCACTCCTATGACCGCAAGGAACACTGGTTGATACCAAACTTTGTGTCAATATAATTTTTTTAAACATAAACTACTAAACAGTTTAAGTTAGAAGCCTAATATTTATACCCCAAACAATTGATGAACGTATATTTTACACGATTTAGTATTTTGGTCGAGTTATCTTTTATGTCATGCCACGAAGCCATAAAATATCATCGAAACCTTGAAAAAAAATTTGGCCCGTGAACGACTTTAAAAGTCTGACGTGTTTCACACACAATTCTGTAACTCTCAACTTAACTCTACCCCTCATTAAGTATTTAAGTATGGGTGGAATTTTAATGACGAAACTTTGGCAAACCTGTAGTCGCACGTACACACGATCACAATTTATGTATTGGTTTTCGTCCAGAAACGAGAAAAATGCACCTGTGAGCTGCATTGCGGGGAAGTTTACAGCAAAATGCTCATTACCAGAAAAAGAAACTCGCGTTGTTCCTCAATATTGCAGCTTTGTAATACCGCGGCCGACAACCGTGTTTCCTGTTGTTAAAGGCAAGACTGCGATATGGATGATCTTTCTCTCCAAAGCAGTAGTGGCTACGCTTTCTAGATATTGATCGTGCAGAAGCTGCAACGAGAAATAAGATAAATGAACTGTTGCATTTAGTGTGGAATTATGACTGGCATCGCAGTGGTCGCTGTTATGACGGTTGTAGTGCAATTTTTCTAGATTAATTTCGGAATCTTACAAGCAATTGAGTGAGGTATGTGTGTGGTTTTATTCTTATTCACGTTAAGATTAAAATAAACCCTTTTTTTTTTTAAGGAACCTCAACTTTAACTTCGCTTTTATCACGTGCATAGATTTTATTTCTCAAAGGTTGATTTTAGAAGGTCTCAATTAACCTTCTGTGAACCCGCTTTTAGTTCTTACTGATCTTCTTACCCTGAATTGATTTACACTAAATAGAAAAATTTTTGAGATGTTATTTAGTTACTTGTTTTTGAGAATATAGCAAAGCCACTTCGTCATAATGTCAAAATATGGAACACCGGACATCATAAAAAATTATATCTGATTTTTCATGGTCTTTAACTTATTGGCGTATCATTTACCAACTGCACACACTTTCATGAATCATTCCTCTGACAGTAAATAACGACCTCTCGTTGAAAATTAACAAAACAGGAAGCTTGCTCTGCTTCGCTTCTAGTGCCTGAATACCAGTTAGTAAAAAGGGTTTTTTTTTTCTTCATAAAATCGAATGCTGGGGATAAGAATAATACTGTGCAGTATATGAAAACACAGTTCTTTCCACTGCTTCAGCGTCACACATCCACATGATTGCTCTCGCATGCCACAGCTTGTAATTGTTTGTCTACCTTTGTATCAAATGCGTGTATGAGAAACTTTACGTTGTACAATTCCATTACGTTTAACGACAATAAGTACTTAAGCTTAGCTTTGGGATTTAAACAAGTTTTTTGTATCGAATTTCTCTTCACGGTTATTGGATCGCGTACACTATCCAATTTACAAGATATAGTAACTTACTAAAGTAGTTCCGTGCTTTAAATATACAGGAGCGCAATTTACTCGATGCACAATTTTTTAAAAGCGATACGATAGCTGAATATGATAAGAATGTTATTTGGGTTCTCCGAAATAACTTCCATAATAATGGAAACATTGTTTTTCGTAGCCGCAGGAATTCTTCGAAAAAGTTATGGATAGTAGACACAGTAATTAAATATTGTTTATACTGTATACACACATGCAGTCAGTCAAACAAGATGTGTATACTATTTTTATATGTTTCCATATTAAATTCTGGCGACACGTAATACTTTGAATTTAAAATCTTTCTCGAAAATTCTGATACATATTACGAAAGCATTGCAAATGTTTTCATGCTATGTCTTGCAAACCTAACAAAATAATTTCTAAGAGTTATAGAATTACGTTTTTACACCCACGTGTTATTAACTTTCAAAGAAATTTGAGAATTGTTTTATGACTACTATTTTACTATAAATATAATTAGTAATGAAAGAATGTCTTGTTTTTTTATTCACGCATAACAGCAAACCGATTTATGAACCATAAAGTTATGTTTATAGAATGAATAAATCCTCAACTTAGACAAATTACCTCTGCAAAAATTACATGAGTTTTCAAAGATGTCCGATTAATATGATGAAAAGTTATTAAAAACAACGTAAACACCGACTTGTCTAAATTTAAAAAACTGCTTGGGGCATTATAATAGAGCTTTTGAAATGCAAGCTGTTTATGGGCAAATTTACCTTAGGGCCCCCACAAGAGTAGCAACTGGTGATAACAAATTGTAACGAAGGTAATATAAGTATTTTACCAAAGAACCCTAATAATTTTACGGCTACATGAATTTATCTGTTTCCTTTTAATCTTTTAAAAGCAAACATAAGCATGTAAATCTCTCGTCCAGTTTTAATTAATTTCTTGTAACGGAGTTTCATTTTCTGACTGGTCTGTACAAACAGGCGAGTTGTTGGCCCGTAGTTGAGTTATAAATGATGCCAGTCTTAACGTGGCTCTACTTATTTGTAGGATACGTAAGGTACAATTAATAAACCAGCGTTATAATGTAGGCAAATATTAACCAAACACGGCGTAGACACAAAGAAAGATGCACCATCAAATTCGTACATGATAAACAGTTGTTGTTTCATACATCTGCACAGGAACAGTATTGCCTAATGCACACTGGCTTGGTAAGAAAAAATCTACCATGTTATCTGTGTTACGTTCTGTACTACCGATACGATATATCCAAATGAAAATGATTGCCTTTTAAGCTCACCTTTTAACCTGTGCATGTCCATATCCAGGAGGTGGCTGTTCGGGCTGAATGGTTCCTCAAACCTACCATTAAATTTGTGCGATATGTATTCCGCGGGTGTAGCGAGGTGAATATGCTGTAGCAGCGCCGCAATGCAAGGAGGAACCTGAGAAAACCCGCCGACCAGCGGCATCGTCCGGCAAGATTCCCACATGCGAAAGTCCGAGGGTGGCTCCGCCGGGAATCGAACCCGGTTCGCCTTGGTGGGAGGCGAGTAGTCTTACCACTACACCACCGCGGCCCCTCCGGTGGCGGTGGTAAAGTGCGTAGTTTTCCCGTCGAGTTAGCCACTATTTTAGTGGCGAATATTGGATATGATTTGCATGTATTTGAAAGGGACAAAAATCCTTATAGTGTGTTATAAAGCCCGAACGTTACATCTTCAAGAAATATTTTAGACGTTATGAAATTTGTATGAAAAGTCTGTTAGGACTTCTTTGGACTGTTATATACTACCTATTTTAGTTCCTGTAAAATTGCATCAATTTAGTATAAAAGAATAAACAACAGTATAACGGGCGGGCGTCTTTGTATTCTTTTGATGTCAAATGTAGCTTATCAGGACACTGAAATATGATAATGAGAATTGTGGTAGTCGTAGAGTGGATATTGGGGTAGAGTGTGCGTGTCATCTGCGCATACACCATCTGTCACAACGTCGAAATGCTGTTTTAATATTAGAACAGTCAAAAACTACGTGGCTTTGACAAAGGTTGCGTAATTTTTGACGCAAAGAAGTGCTACAAAGAGGTTAATAGGATACGTATCACCAAGTAGTAACGCAATAATTACATACACATTATTATTTTGTCTGTATAAACGCGTGTTGGTTGTAAAACCTTGCGTGAACATAGTGTTCGTCACTGTTTGAACACGCGATTTTGACACTTATTATGGCAGTCCGTGAGCTAAAATGGAGGACATGCTCACAAGACAGAAACCGGTCAACCTCATCTATAGTTACCTCTCCTCTGGCACAACTGCAGAGATAGATTTCACAGGCGATTACCAAACAATCTTGTATAACGTCAGGAATGTAATGTTAAAAACACGAGAAGAAAAATTTTTCNTTTCACAGGCGATTACCAAACAATCTTGTATAACGTCAGGAATGTAATGTTAAAAACACGAGAAGAAAAATTTTTGTTGCTTCGCTCTTTATATAGGACTCTATATATTATGGATACAGGCAAGGCTGCACGCAGATTCCAACGGCCGCTAACGTTAATTTCGAAAAAAAAAAAAAAATGATATAATGCCATTCACTTTCAAAAATGATAGAAACTGTACAATCGACAAGCGTATCTCTNAAAAAAAAAAAAAAATGATATAATGCCATTCACTTTCAAAAATGATAGAAACTGTACAATCGACAAGCGTATCTCTGGGACGTAAGCTTACGGTGTGAGGGGTCCTGTCTTCAAATCCCCTAGTAATGCAAGGTTGTTTGTGCCGCTTTAGGTGTAAGATTAGGTTAGGTTCAATACGGAAACCGCTCCTGCCCCAGCCGAACCGATAACTCCCGCATAACGGCCTGGAGCAAGGACATCAGGCCGGCTGCCAACTGACTGGAGGTTTAGTCGTGCGTGACACGCGGAATTAATGGGACGCTAAGACCTGTCACTGCTGGCTCGTCTGATGTGACGTCGCCTTTATGGGCAAGTCACGGGACGGGCGTGAATATTTCATCGCGCAGCGCGCAACTGCGGGGAAGTCTGTAGCCAAGTTCACTGTATACACCATTCACGGTTACTTCCAAATTTCTGAAGCCCTGCTAAAGTTCTACCTCCGGGATATTCCTCCGCCTCATGCAAACAAAGCTTAACAGTCTAGAAAATTACACCAAAGGGACAGCGCACCACATTCGTGTGCACTCAGTGTAATAATATTTTTTTCATAAGAACTCTTTCTTCCTAGGCATTACCAACATACCTATTCTCTCCCTGTTCTTATTCATATTAAGTATAAATGAAATATTATCATTTGCAGATAAAATAGAAGTAACACTTAAATTTAATTAAAAATAAGGTTGTTTATGCTAACACAAGCATAAAACGCATGTGATGCCTGACATATTCAGGAAACAGCCNTTAATTAAAAATAAGGTTGTTTATGCTAACACAAGCATAAAACGCATGTGATGCCTGACATATTCAGGAAACAGCCGAGCACGTCATACGTGGAGTGATTTTTTTAAATGTTTGATTCAAAAAGTGTGAAGAAACCGCGAATAGAGCAGACATTTTGAAAACCATTATTAACGAAGTTTGTATCCTTCCGCTTCGTGTATAATTAGGGGTCATTGACAAGATAAATTTATTCATACGTTTTTAAGGTAAACGTGTGAATTTTTTAAGAATAAAAATATGTTCTTTGCGTGATAAAACTTTTTTTTTTTTAAATAAAACAAATTCAAAATTAATTAAATCTTTTCGTAATGCACGGATTTCAACCTGNATAAAACTTTTTTTTTTTTAAATAAAACAAATTCAAAATTAATTAAATCTTTTCGTAATGCACGGATTTCAACCTGACACTTTTAATACGTCGTTAGTACTTGTAAGTACATTTCCTCCATACCTTCCAACATTAATGGCGGAATGTTAGGCAGTTTACATTGAAGTACATGCAATTACAAACCAGGAATTTTTTCAAAGATTAATTTCAAAATTCTTAACCAACCGCATGCCTTACTGCTTTTTTNAAGTTTTTTTAGCACCTTCCGTAAAATTACAGACACGCTGTGTTTTATAACTAACTTTCTGTAAACTTCAGAGAACGGTTCGTGAATTTACGGACCCTACCAATAAATTTACTTGTTTTTATGCACTTTTGGTTTAAAAATAATTACGGAAAAGTTTTCAAGTTCCGTTATGTGCGTGTTTCACTGTTTACAAAAACTGAATTTCAGAAAGTTATAAAATTTATACTACGGAGTGAGATGTCAAAACTAATCAAATATTTAAGAGGTTGCGACTCTTAAAACTTAAACACGGTCTTATTTTACAACGTAGGTTATAAATATTGTTACATGATGCCTGAGGGGCGTGTCTGAGTTCGTGAGAAATGGAGGTCTTCATAGAAATAAAAGAACTAAGTATGATTTCTAATTTATTCAAACAGCTATTATTTAAAGCATTTAATTATCTATCTCTGCTCTTTTTTTTTATTTCTCAGTGAGCGCAATATTTAATGTCTATTTCAACTCTAATAAAAGTCCTTCTTAGTGTGTCTGTTTAGTTATACAGTACATTTATACCGTAAGCCGAAACCTCAGTTTCGGAAACCAGACTTTCGAAAATAAGGTTTTAGTGAAGTGTTTATACCGTCATACGAAACTCAGTTTTGAAAACTTGTGTTTCGTGTGTTGTTTTATGTCGGAAATCACTAGTATAAAAACAATGAAAAAAAATAATTCTTTTTGTTATGGCAATACCAAAAGGAAACACATTTGCATATATTGCTTGATAAAATATTATTAAAAAATGGTATTTCGTAACTATTTTTAGGATGCAGCACATTAATTGTGTATTAGTTATTTTCGTATCTACAGCAGAAATATATAATGCCTCTGCATATACACACATTACTTTTAACCAATTAAAAATCTTGCTTTACACTTCAACATATCCTAGTTGTACATTCCGTACCATATTTACAAACGAAACCGAAGTTTCGCTGTTTATACAGCACACGAAACCTAACATTCAACGCTAAACATAAATTACAAACCTCTGTTTCGAGATACAGCGAAACCTCACTTTGGCAGTATTTATACCGTACACAAGCTCTGCTTTCCGAAACCCAGGTTACCGAAAATTTAGATTCAGATGTTGGTATAAACGTACTGATACTCATACTCTTACTCATCATTAACACACTTTCAGTCTGTCTATTGCCATAATCTGTAATGTCTTTCAGTCAGGTATCTAGTTCAATAGTCCAGCCTGCCAGCCGCACATTCACTGCTTGATATTCGCAGTCGCAGATTTCCCTTCCTCTGGTCACTTACCTGGTCGCTCGTCGTCTCTAGCCGAAACTCAGCCATTCATCCATTCACCAACTCCCGGGCCGGAGGCCAGTCGCACAATTTATACTCTGCTGGCCTTGACCGGGAAAGTTTGATGCGCCCCCAGTCACGCTTAGAGAAACTAGGGCAGCAAACCACTAGAACATTCATAATATATATTAAGAAACTCGATACAACAAAGGTCAGCAGCGTGCGCCGCAAAAAGATTATCGTGTCGGCTAGCATATTGGAAATAGATACGTGGCTCTTGGTTTAGCGCACGCTTGTAATTCAAAACATTCCATTGACTTGCCGCTGCCACTATGATTTAACTGTTGTCCTTCATTTACACTCGCTCGAGTGGGATGCGAAGCAGTGATCACGTAACACTGCCCCCTCCTCAAGTCTGTTCGTACAGAACAGACACTGCAACATCCGGACCATCGTAGAGTGCCAGTCGGTCGATGTGGGCAGCCTTCAGCTCCACCCGAGAGCCTTGACGACAAATACTAAAGACCACATCATTGATCTTCTTCAGAATCATGTAGAGGCCTTCACAACATTCATGTAGATTCTTGTACCCTTTTCTTCCTGTGGGTTGTACAGCCACACCAGTTGTCCTTCTTGAAGTAGCTCGCCCACCATTCTCCTCACATACCGGGTCTTCGTCCTGTCACTATATGGTCCTTTGTGCCTCACAGAAGGACTGATCCCTTCATTGTTGGTTCGAAAAAATGATGCGAGTACAGAATTTCACCTTACATCTTCCTTTAGACCATGTCTACCAATCTGAAAAGTGCTGGCACTTGCAGTGGATGCTGCAGGTCGTTGCTGAATCCTCGTCCGAAGTACCCTGAAGCACTGGTAGCTTCTCTCAACCACCTCACTCCCGTTCTTGAGCTCACATAACTGGTTCTTTGGTTCTCGAGGTACTCTCTCCAGGGGACAGCTATCCTCAGAGCCACTACTTAAAGGGACCATCACATCATTCGCTTCATGCCATGGGATCCTTTCATTGCTAAGTGGCACAGTGCATGCAGGGCAACTGAACACAATTCGCTAGTTACTATGCGCATTTTCCAACTTCTTTGTGATATGTGCAGCTTGTACCATGAGCTCGTCGATGCGGTTTCTCAGTTGTTGGGCATATACATGAAGCTCACAAATTTCTTCACACAAGTGCTTGCATGTGCACATCAAAGCCATTTGTTCATTTCGCTGCTGCTTTTGTTTCTGCTTCTGTTGTGGGCAATAGGCTCTTAGGTCTGTCCACATGACCAACACTCCCTCTGTTTGTGTTGGGGGTGGCGAAGCTCTGTAGCATGAACTCTGGAAGTGATGTCCCTCAAAGTCCACTGCAACTCCTTCAGTGTCTTCGTTATTCTGTCTTCGTCTTCATTCAGCGTCACTGCCCGTGCCTGACATCGGATGCGGCTCCCTGTGTTGCTGACTCCACCTCCAGTGCTCGGGCCAGGACGTTCAGCATGTTGTGGGGTGCAGCCAGATGCACCGCTTGCCGTAGCTCTGTGTCGGCGATGGCATCGGTGAAGAGGCCGACTGCGATGATGTCACGCGCCTCCTCGGGCTACCCTTCCAGAGATAGTTGAGACATCCGCACTATGTCTTACCATAGCTCCTGCAGTGGCTCTCCTGGTCGCTGGGTGCGGCTTCGAAGCTGTGCATAGTGGGCATGTCGTAGGTACCGGTCGCCTAAACGTAGCTGCAAGGGGCGACACCAGTGTGGGGTACTCCAGTCGATGTCGCTCTAGCGACTATTTCAAACTGGTGTTGGTACTCCCGCAATGAAATCTGGCTATCGTAAGGTGCTGGCTTAATTGAGACCCTCTTCCCCATTTCTGGATGCGCGACACTAATGTTGCAGAGCTGCTGATTATCCTCCAAGGTTGCTGCGTAGGTTACGACTTGTACTGCTTCCTCCCTTTTCTCGGTTGGGGGTGTTATGATAACATAATTCCGCTGCTGCAGAAATTCCTGCCATTCCTTCATCGCACTTATTTCCTCTTTCACTTCATTATCGACACTGTCCATCCTTTCTCTAACACTGTCCATCCTCCCACTGATAGTGTCCATCCTGTCGTTTACACTGTTCACTATTTTATTTATGCTATCCATTCTCGTGTTCACGAACTCCCTAATGACGTATATTTTCCTGTCTACATTTTCATTTATAGTGTCTATTTTCCTGTCTACTAAATCACTTACATTAGTTATCTGGACATTTATATTCTCGTTCACACTTACTATTTATGAACTAATTTGGTCATTTACACTTTCATTCCACTACTAATTTTGTTATTTACATTACGTATTTCACTTTTTACATCTTCCCTCAAACTATTTGCACTTGCGCTAACATGGCTACTTAATCCCTCAATTGATGCTCGCAATGCTTCTAGTTCTGCAGACATTTTTCTATTTAACATTAGTGGTGGTGGTTGTACAAAGCACTCTCAATTATGTGGCCTACAACTATTAAAATTAATTAACTCGTAAATATCACTAATTACTTGCTTACTATCTAACTTAATTTGGTCAGGATTCTTACGTATCTGTCACCTGTCAGAGTCATATCTAGACGTATCAGGGGTCCCATTTCACGTCAATTGCACACGCCCCATACCATGACAGAGCCTCCACAAGCTTGAACAGATCCCTGTTGACATATAAGGTCCATGGATTCATGAGGATGTCTCCATACCCGTACACGTCCATCCGCCCGATACAATTGGAAACGAGACTCGTCAGACCAGGCAACGTGTTTCCAGTCATCAATAGTCCAATGGTGGTGTTGGCGGGCCCAGGCGAGGCGTAAAGCTGTGTCATGCAGTCAACAACGGTACACGAGTAGGCCTTCGGCTCCGAAAGCCGATATCAATGATGGTCCGTTGAATATTTCACATGCTGGCACTTGTTGATGCCCCAGCATTGAAATCTGCGTAAATTTGAGAAAGGGTTGCATATCTGTCACGTTTAATGATTCTCGTCAGTCGTCGTTTGTCCCGTTCGTTCACGATATTTTTCCGGCCCCAGCGACGTCGAAGATTTGATGTTTTACCGGATTCCCGATATTCACGGTACACTCGTGAAATGGTCGTACGCGAAAATCCAAATTGTATCGCTACCTCGGAGATGCTATGTCCCATCTCTCGTGCGCCGACTATAACACCACGTTCAAACTCACTTAAATCTTGATAACCTGCAAATTGTAGCAGCAGTAACCGATCTAGCAACTTTGCCAGACGCTTGTTGTCTTATATAGGCACTGCCGATCGCATCGCGTTACTCTGATTGGCTCCATACCTCTGTTATTTGCATACGCACGCCTATACCACTTATTTTGGCTCTCCAGTGTAAATGTACTTGACGTTATAAGGTTAAGAGTAGAGAAAAATATATTATTTTTATTTTGTAGCGAAACCACTGTGCTATATTAATACGGAGAGACATAAATAATTGTGTTACCGTGCAATTTTTGAGCCATAAAATGTACCCAGCGTTGATTTTTTAAATTTCTTCTTTGGCAATGCATTGTATACAAATAACATGATTGAATAACGAAAATATGAATTAAGTACTTATATTTGTCTACCATGTGGAAAAAATGGAATATAATTATTGATACACCTATGAGAATGACTATCGAAGCCGTAGGGGAGGCCGGGGCTAGTTGCAACTGTTTTGATATTATAAGATACATAATATCTGTCTTTCGTTTTTTAAGGCAACGAACTATACATGGTTATTATCTCACATCATTAGGCTAAAACATATAAAAATGTAGTGCATGTATCAAATGAAAAAACTTAAGAATATTGGTTTTCATAGATCCTTGCAAATGTTGCAATTTACCCCATGGCTGTGGTAAGCTGCAACACTTGGTAAGTTGCAGCTCTTACTCCCAAAAATCGGACTCATCTGTTACACAATTTAAACACACACACACATTATATTTACCAGTACATAACCACTGATCCCAATGTTTGCACACAGTTCATTGCACCCATTCTTCACCAATCTTGTATTTGAACAAACACACTAAGCAAATATTATCTTCTTCCTCGCCGGAGCTGCTTTCGTGCAATTCTATCTTCGTATGCACATTTTTCTTTTTGATGTCTTGTCCTTTGGATTTTCCTTTCCCCTTGGACATATTTTTCTTGCTTGTTTTCTTTGCATCTCTTTTTCCTTGTGCTTCACTTTTTTTTCGCTACTTATCATCCGTGGAACACTTTTTTTTCAATAGCATTATTTTGCTGAGTATCTGACATGATGTCAGTTTTTATTCTCTTCAGTCGTCTGCGAAGGTTTTCATTTCTCTTGCGTGCTTTTGTAAACTGATGTAAAATCTCCGGACTAAACCCAATTGTACTTGGAACCGAGGTATTGTTTAGGTTCAGAGGTCTTCTCTGTTCTTCACTCTGCTGATGTGCAATCTCATCGACTTCTTGCCCATTGCGGACATGAGCATTCAGAACACGTTCATCAATTGCATCAACATTCTTTTCAACAGTTGCTTCAGAAACAAAAACCTCATCATTTTGAAATAGTTTAGGATCAGCACATGGCAGCGGTCCTTCTGTTACGAATGCTGAAGCAAAGTCATCGTCTGATAATGTGCAACTGGCTCCAGTCTCTCTTATTAGTATAGTCTGTTCACGGCAAAATGAGGACTTTTGAAATCAACCTTTGAAATAATGTCACGGCCCCCACCTTGCATATATTTTAACGGATACACTGACTGGCATGTGCCCAGTTAAGTTGGTAACGACGGAGGGAAAGTAGGTTCTTGTTTTAACGTTGGACTAAAGTGTTAGGTAAGCATTTGTGAATACTTGAAATTATTAATTTCGCTTTCTGTTTTTTTAATGCATATAAGTGTGAGAATTAGCAAATTTGTTCACTATCTACTTTTCTAACATTTTTACAGTGTGGCTTGACTGACGCAAAAATAAAGCGATAAGGCCCATGGCAATGTTAATTTTACATATGGAAGATGTGCTTACAAGTGGATCTGAAGTAGTGCTTTCAAAAGTGCTCAGTTTACCGTGAACATCTATACAAAAAGTCAAAAGATATTTGCCTCTAAAACATAAATAAATACTGATTTTACCTTAACAAAGTTATTTAAAAAAATACATCAGACTTATGTAATGACAATAAATATAAATTCAAGTGTGCGTCAAACTCTTCCTCTTAAGGCAAAACCTTTCCCTGGAATTGCGACAGATTGTGAATCACGCAAAACTCAAGTTTGCCTCCAAGTCACAGCGGAAGTCTTCCTTCCAGCTGTCAGGCAGAGAAGCTAAAGTTGCGGCCTCAAACTTTACACTTAAAGGAAAATTGGCGAAGCGATCAATGCCAAATCACTGCCACTTGAACTCGGTATTACGTTTGATACGTAAGCCGTCCCAGCGAACCTTCAAAAGGCGTCCTTAAAACTTCACGAAACGTACGCTAGTACAGACATAAATAAATGTTCCCCGGAAATACGTTTACGACCTCGCGTTCTTCCTAGTTAATGTAAATATCCAAAACTCGATTCCATCATCATTTTAATATTGCAGTTCCGTGGGGAATTCACCGAGGAAATTTTTTTTTTCTAATTTTAATATTTTGCCTCTTATATTAGCTTTGAGGGCAAATACGGGGGGTAATAAAAACAGCAGCTGCAATGGAAAAATAAATTCAAGCTCTCCGATTGGTGACGCTTGCTGTATGTATGTCGCTAGTCGTATTTCGGGGTGATTCTTTCGGACGTGAAGTAAGAAAATAAGCCTGGCGAATTTTACTGCGTGTAATATTAAATTCAATTTTGATAACGAGGCTTTCTGTATAATTCGTCACTTGCCGTGAATTTTATGTATATATCGTTCGTTTAGTAACACTTTATTATAACGGTTACAATAAAGTTATGAAATTTTTATCTACGTTGGGCTTCCGTCGTGAAATATTTCTCAACACTTATATTAACTGAGCGCTTTCGATAGTAGAGACGGTTGATGGGATATCTTAGGCGGGTAAAATTTTTCCCCAAAATGTTATTTCCAACATGTTAGTACCACTGCTTGTAATGTGGATTAGAATTAAGCTTGTATGGGGATATACAATCTAACAACAAAGAGTAAGCCTAGCCAGTAACCTTGACTACAATAGCATAAAGCGTAAGCCCAATAAGTAATATTATTTTACTACGGTAAATACACGCAAATGTAATACAAAATTAAACTTTAAAAGTACGGAAATTCATTATATGCATATAATTAGGCATAAAATAATACCAACTCTTAAATTCTGACTACTGTAGTGCCAATTACACTGCATAATTTTCGATATGATATCTTTTACTAAACTATTGTAATTTTCCTTTTCTTCAGAATGTCTTAACGTCTCCTAACAAAATCACGTCTTACGTACACTTATGCGAGGGTGAGTGAGGATGGGGATGCACTGAAGAACACCTAGTAAACATCGGCCAATCCAAACGGGGTTTACAACACAAACTGTTCGTGTGTAGAGGACGCTCTGATCGTAAGTGGAAAGGCACCACTCGCCTGCACCAGCCTGCAGCCATTGGACAAAGCGTCTTATCGCAGGTCGCCTGACAACACAAGTGCAGTCGGCAGTGCGGTTCAGTTGCGCGCTCGTCACGAGTGCGAGTTGTTACGGTGTGGTCAGGCCTTAGCTGAACGGCTTGCCTGATCACACCTTCAAACATAAACGAGCGGGATTGCAACGCCACCATTTGGTCGTCGACAGTTGCAGAAATCCCCTCCACCGGTCACTGAGCGCGGCCGCAGAACCACGCGCTTGATATAGGCCGTCGTTAACCGTCTCGTCGTCGTAATTCATCATTAGACATTTGGGCGACCCTACCAGCTAAGCAGACCAGGAAGATGGGTGTCCGGCCGTCGCTAACCGTCTGCCATAGAATCAGCCTCCAGCAACATTAACAAGGTGATGACTTTCCGGTTAGGGTTATTTAAAATGGCGTGAGTGAAATATAATGATTAATAATATTAAATTCAATGCAAAGCTCCCCCGGTCAATGGTTACATAAATAGTTATTGTAAAAACGTAATTGTAATAAAACCCCTCTTATACTGTTGTACTCTACAATATAATGAGTAATTATTTGAGATACGCCCCCAGCATACTCTCATACTCTCAAGTACGAATTGGCTGAAAAGCTAGTTCGTAACAGAGTGCAATGCGCGGAACACGACGGCGAGCGCCAATTGAACAGTTGAGCTTTGAGCGTAGCCGTGTAGTTCAGAACTGACGTTCACTTGGGGTGGGGCATGGCATGTCGGTGGTCCGTCGGTGGTGAGAAGTTGGCTGACAAAGGGTTACCACAGCCATCTAGCACCACCAGTACCACCTCGCTGCACTGTTGAGCGCCTGGACACACAGCAACCCGCACGTGAAGTCAGAGCCACTGCAATTACCAGTCGATTGCTGGAGGTAGGTTCACGTTCTCGTGTTCCTCCGGAACGTTTACCCCTGACAGCTGCTCACCGTCGTGAATGTCTCGTATGGTGTCAAGAGAATGTGTGTTGCAGAGGCGAAAGGAGAGCAGCGGTGTTCAGTGATGAAGCGTCGCCTCTGCCTTGGGCGAAGTGATGGCCGTGTCGGCGTTCGTAGACGTGCTGGTGAGCAGAACAACCCATCGTGTATTCGCACTCGGCTGATTCCGAACGCCTCTCAACGCAATGTTCGATCGAAGAGTAACGGATACTTCGTTGGCCAAACGATACTCTAGCGGGCGAGCGCCGTACACCGATTCTCTTCGCTTGTTGATGACGTCATTGCGTTCAGTGTGACCACGAACGTCGTTTGTTTTGCTCATCGCTAATATAGGTTACGTTTTCATTCACGGCAAAACACAGTGATGGAAATCGGAAGCGAGTCCCGGAAATCACCTGTCAACCACAATAACGCATGAACTGTCGCGTGCCTACGAAAATTAAAAAAGAAATAAAAAAANCCCGGAAATCACCTGTCAACCACAATAACGCATGAACTGTCGCGTGCCTACGAAAATTAAAAAAGAAATAAAAAAGACCCGTGAATTCCTAACGTTTTATTTTTATACAGCAGCAAAAAAAAAAAAGTTACATTTTCCTTTTTATTTTGCAGTCCTTTTTCTTAGATGTGAAAGACACTTGTGTGTTAATTATTACAGATGGTAAGTGGCATAACCGTAGACAAAGCATAACATTATATATATATATAGTATCGTTTTTTCAGTCAGCTGTTACATTTACATTTTCGAGTAATGAGATCATTCGTTATGAATNCCCGGAAATCACCTGTCAACCACAATAACGCATGAACTGTCGCGTGCCTACGAAAATTAAAAAAGAAATAAAAAAAGACCCGTGAATTCCTAACGTTTTATTTTTATACAGCAGCAAAAAAAAAAAGTTACATTTTCCTTTTTATTTTGCAGTCCTTTTTCTTAGATGTGAAAGACACTTGTGTGTTAATTATTACAGATGGTAAGTGGCATAACCGTAGACAAAGCATAACATTATATATATATAGTATCGTTTTTTCAGTCAGCTGTTACATTTACATTTTCGAGTAATGAGATCATTCGTTATGAATACGTGCGCCCTATCACACACTATCGTACACAACTGCAAATAATATTTTTAAAATAGCATGCACCGTTAACTCCATTCTTAAAGTATTTTACATATTATAAATTAGACTTATTTAAATTAAACTCAAGGCTTTTGAAGTAATTTGTTATGCTGTACATAAACTTATTTGGGTTAATACTTCTAAGATTTTCTTAAACAGATTGGCTGCACAAAACCATTTTAATTAATATTATTATTGTGAATACACGTTTTGTAAGTGTTTCCATGATGTTTTGCTTCACTGCAAATGTTTGGTTTAGGAAAACGGAATTACACACTGTTTATAAAAATTTGTTCAAATTGGCATACAGTCCGGAGTTAAACACTGTTTTTAAACATCCGAAAATTTCCACGTTTAATGTTTTCTGTAAAACGACATGTTTATTTAAATCTGTAAAAGGAACATTTGAACTACATGTAGTAAACTTAGTTGCCCAAATAATTTAGCGTTATTACTTACAAGTGGATTCTAGATATAACCAACTATTAAGGTATGTACGAGTTACATAATGTATTAATAATCGTTTAAAATACATAAAAGAAAACTATGGAGTGTTGGCATTTTTTCTTAGGCGAACAAACAGACGTATGTAACTGCGTGATATTTACAGGCGCAAATGGAAAATACAACAATGCTACAGCGTCAGGTACTGTTAAAGTAATATTTATTGTCTAACTAGCGAACCGGCCCGGCTTCGCCCGGGTGCAATTAAGTTTTACAGTGATACAATAATAAATAAATTGGTAAAAGACAATTCATTTATGTGAAAAAAAAAATTTATAAAATTATACTATGTTGTCCTAAGTTTTTAACTGATTACGGCAACCCAAAAGGAAGGAAATATTTTTTACCCGATAGCCAAGAAGTAGGGTATTGTTTTTGGAGTGTATCTGTGCAACCATCGCGTAGTTACCACATTTAGGCTTTCCAGCATCGATGTATGAAAATCGAAACGTGAGTTTCTTCAAGTTGTAGCTTTAGAAATAAGTGTACCTAGGTACTACTTTTTACGCTTGACTGAGGGATCTTAATTGATCATCAAAGTTAAGCAACATTCCCAGCGGCACACATTTGGAGTGGTGACCGTTTAGTGGCATAACATCTGAGCGCTTCTGGGCTTCGGAGGGCACGTTAAATATTCGGTCCCAGTTGTTGTCGATTGATAAAAGTCGTTAAGCCATTTCAGAGGTCCTTGGGTGGCCTGATAAACTCTGACACCAGAGGACAAAAATATTTCGGTCACTTTCCCAGCCGTTGAGAATTACGTTTTGTTGATATTCCACAGGAACCGTACAATTTTCCGGGATAAAAAGTATCCTATGTCCTATTCCAGGACCTAAAGTACCTACATACCAAATTTCATCAATATACGTTCAGCCGTTATGGAGCTGAGTGGTAACAAACATACACACAGACTTTCGCATTTATAGTATTATAATATAGGATTATTACTATTTTAAGCTATTCGAAGAATGTTAATGGATTCAGGCTGGTATTAAATATCATGTAGCGTAGAAATACATTTTACAGACACCAACATTTTCACTAAAACGAATATGTTTTTGGCATATTTTTATCTCGTGTCCGCCATCTTGACTGTTTATACCGTGAAAATAGGAAAACTTCAGCTAAAGGAATACTGTCGTCATTAAAGTTCGATGAGCTTCACAAGCGACGATATGTAACGATATATCGTTCGTCAACGAAGTTTGTCTGGAATTAGGTCCCTGATATTATGTCTTCCAGCATAACAACGCAATACCCATATCTCTACGTTCTAAATCTGAATCAGTGATCATTTCACAGTTTAAAACAGTTAACGAAATCTAACTTATTCAACAGACAATTTAACTTATGAATCAGTGAAAAATGTTAGTTTTCCTTCACTAATTGATTCGGTGACTTTTTACAATGATTCATCAACCCTTTAATTTACTGTTTTTCAGTGATTCGTTTCTTTGACTGATGAACCAGTAAAACAATGTGTATCGATGGAAATAATAACACACAAACCAATAAAAACACACACACGCACATATATCGTGCGCAGGGACTCGTGCACTGAGGAAGGAGTGCGAAAGAAGACTGGAAGCGTACGAGATGTGGAAATGGAGAAGAATGGGAAAGATAAGCCACGGGGGGAAAAGTGAGAAATGACGAAGTGCTAGAAAGAGTCGAGGAGAAGAGAACATTATCACAGAATACATGAAAAAAAAAAATTAAAAAAATTGGTTTGGGCAGTGGGTGAAAAAGGAAAGCTTGCTTGTGGAGGCTCTAGAAGATTCGATGAACGGGAGGAGAGGTGAATGAAGAAGATTAATTTAGCTAACGGACAACTTCAGTAAAGACACGGAAGATACTTCAAATAAGAGAGTAGCGCGATATAGGAAAGAAAGTCATGTGAAAATCAGCCTAATGGCAGAACACTGCTAACGTTAAACTATCTCTATAGAGTTTAATGTAAACGACCTCCGTACTAACATGACTGTCGGCTGTGAAACATGAGAAGTAGTTCAACATATTAACGTCTGATTAAACTGTGATGGTAAAAGTTAGCGACGATGGTCTTTTTGTTTTCCAGACATCTGTGTGACAATTAACGTAACAGTGACGCGTTTTGGTTTTCTAAAAATTTCCAGGGCCACTTGATCGACGTCAGTGATGGCACAGGGTAGGAAATGTTCATTCACACATGAGACTGAATCATACCAGATGGGCGGAATGTAAAAAACCAAATAGAGATACCAGTAATATGCTCGATGAACTGTCAACCACGCACAGGATAGGTCGTCCAGATGTTTGTGAAACACAAGCTGCAAGAAGGTTACTCTCGATAACGCCAGTAATGTGTGACCCAGGCAGCCCCAAGCCTCGGGCCGCGATGAGCACACACGAAAGATTTTAGAGATTTTAGCGGTTCTATCCCGGGATTGTTGGGAGAATAAGTAGGCTTGTTAGGGGGGTGAGGTGGGGGCACCTCGGCGTGGGAGCCGGCTGATAACGCGTTTCGCTCTCAATTACGTAATACTATAAAGATAAAACGTAAAGACGGCAGTGCTACGATTTACTGCTAACCGAACGCTTTGAAATTTACATTCTTAAACACACCTTTAATCCGTGCCCGCAAATATCATTACCCAAGTACAGACAAGAGTAATAAACTGTTGAGCTGGCAGCGTATTAAAAAAAATTAGTATTCCTATGTGTTTCTTCTTATATGATTTTAAATCTTGGGTGCTAAGACTGGTTTTTTTTTATTAAGAAATTAGAGTAATAGCTGGCGTGATATTGACACTTATGAAAATAACAGTTCTCCACTGTCGCTTGCTCAGCTAATGTTCGAAGGCATGCCGTCAATGAAAGAATTAATTTTCCCACGTGGGAAAAGTGAACACAGTAGTCAGAAAATATAAAATAAGGAAGCTTCTGAACGTGCTCTTGTGCCAATCAGAATGTTGTGTATTAATATTATTCACTCTCGTTGGTCCATTTTAAATCTCTAATACCTAGTTTGTGTGATATTGTTTCCCTATTGTTTTTGATAAAACTACCATGATAAAATATATGTGGCTAGAATATATATACCTTTAAAAGAGTTATACACATATTCATGTTACTCGTGAATAAAAGTGTTTGAAATACACACGAAACAAATTCTGTGAATTAAAAAGTAAAAAATGATAATGTATTTTTTGTATAATAAACATAAATTGATGCACTGTAGGTATTATGAACAATTGTTTTTAAACATGTATGTTATAAAAGCAAAATTTAATTTGTATAAATCCAAATGATTTCGATGAAATCTTAACATGTTGCTTACTTCTGAGACAAAATTGATTTCTTGAAGAAAGTAATATCGCTTGACAACGACAATTAACTGTAAGGTAAAAAAAAAAAAACTGCTCTGATTCTTGGATGTGTTATATACTCGTATATGAAAAGTGTAAGTATTTGTAAGAGGTTCGTCGATACGAAATGTCACAAAGCTGTTCCTTGCATTACACCCTTTAAATATTTATTGTGAAACATTTCCATACAATTTGGATTTTCGTTGACCATCATTTATTTTTATAATAACAAACACTTTTTGTGACCGACTTCCCGTGGCGCAGTCGGTTGGTGCGCCGTCGGTCTGCGATGCGGGAGGTTCTGGGCTCGAATCCTGGGTAAAGGCATGGGTGTTAGTTTAAGTTAGGTTATAAGTTAGCTTGTAAACCGTCTCCTGATACATGTTCAGGTATAACACCGGGGGACGTTAATAAGTTCTTTCCCATAAAAAAAACTTTAAAGTGGTTATGTTCCATATTTTATTGCAGTATAAACTAAAATGTATTAGCATATAATTTTATTGCGTTATCTTGAAGGCAGTTTTGAAAATAAATTAATTTAAATTACACAAAGTTGTAAATATCTTTTACTATGTTGGCTTCTGTTTGTGGATATCTCATACTTGTTTAGGCTATTAGACTCAAGGTTTAGTACTAAACTTATCAATACTTACATCTAAACAAAACACACTCATCCGTGGCGTAACCTGGATGCGAACCCGAAAATAAACGCGATACCGTGGCTGATTCGAGCACGGACTTCACTTGATATGGCTTTATTGTCCTGTCTTCAGCGAAAGCACCGGAGCTATCAGGACTGTGGTTAAAGCGAACTTAATAAAGGTAACCAATATGCAATTAAGCGGAGGTAATTTGGAGCCCTCGGGTGAGCATTTTGAAAACGCCCCGTCCATTGTGCACTCTTTTGCCATGGATAAAAAAAAAAATATTAATACTGCCACGATATAATGACCAGTAACCACGAGCCGACAACGTGATATTGTGAATTTGTTACATATACGAGGATACA
Organism: Clitarchus hookeri; assembly: GCA_002778355.1. Classification (NCBI taxonomy): domain Eukaryota; kingdom Metazoa; phylum Arthropoda; class Insecta; order Phasmatodea; family Phasmatidae; genus Clitarchus; species Clitarchus hookeri. Next base: position 317,775 of record NQII01001397.1, read on the forward strand.
TAATAGAGGAAAAATCGGCTAGAGTGGACGTGCGAGCTGCGCATGGCCACACTCACTGTCCCAATATTGGACTGCTTTTCTGCCAATAGAATAATAAGAAACAACGTGGACAGGATTTGAGGTTAGAACATGCTTTATATTAGCAAGTACTTTGAGATGTTTGTACACTTTCTTTAACTTTTATACCTATTTTAAACTAGCGAACCAGCCCGGCTTTGCCCGGTAACAATTTAGTTTTTACAGCGATACTTTGAAAGACAAAAATGGTTTCTGTGGGTCATACTTAAAAGATAAACATATTCTATTACGGACTTTTCTGTAGACCATTTTGAGAGCTACAATTCTGTAGTGTATTAATTTGATGTATCTCTTATGGTTTGGTCAGCGCAAGCCGTGTAAGCTCCCTAAAAGCGGGGTTTTTACGACTTGATTACAAACGGTTTGACATTTCTCTACTATCCTTACATTAAATATAAATTATTTATACACAAAATTCTTCCTCAAGAAATTCTCTAAATGATGTTTAAAACCGCATCAAAATTAATCAAGTAGTTTAGAAGTACTAAGCGAATATACAGACAGACGCGGATGAGCGACTTTGTTTTATACTATTTAGAGATGCAGCTCGATTAAATTCATTTTGGTCAACGTAGTTTACACATGTAAAAACGCGGATCTGTTCAAAATTTAAATGTCCATCACTGTTGATAATGTGAGTTTGATTGTTGTACTGGAGATTAGGGTCGGCGAGAGGGAGGGAGGGGAGAGGAATGGTCTTGATAGCCAATATTTGTGATAGTCGAGTAAATTTTGGGGACATTCGCAAAAATATGCAAATAGGTCTAGTGTCTTTAGGCTAAATAATTTAAAGGCTGTTCACGGTGAAACAAGCCCTTTAGAAACAAACCGTTGAAAAAAAATGAAAGCCAGTTAACTGCTTTTATGCTACAGTACACACCGGCATGGAGGCTCCCAGTTAAGTTGGCAGCGAATTAATAAAAATAGGTCTTGAGACTGTAAGTCGAATTGCGTCTGTAATATTTACGTTTATGGGCACTGAAGTTGGTATTTCATGTTTTATACACGTTTAGATTATTAAATTTCATATTAGTTACAAATTTACAGTCCTCATTATTAGGCGATTTTACTTGGATGGCGGATGAATAAAGCGATCAGGATCACGGCAATGTTATTTTTACTTATAGCGGGCGGAAGGGTACGAAAGATAAATAAATTGTATCCTAAGCACGGCTTTGGAAATTGCTCACTTAACCGTGATCAGCCTACACTTAATGTTGTTCTTTCACTTACGCGATGAGACAGAAGCACGAAGTAATAAAATATAATTTAAATAAAAAGCTCAGAAAAAGAACGGCTTTTTATAAATAGCCGGAAACTCTTGTCAGTAAGTGTACGTTAACATGTGTGAAAGTTAAACGTACGAATTATTTTTCAAGACCGTGAAGTAGCTGTATAAAAGAGAGGAAGCGACGTGATTTGGCTAGTGTCGGGACGCTCAGTCCCTCTCACATTCTTAACAGCTCCCAGGGGGCCGTTACACGTGAAATACAGGTATTTCTCTCTGGAGGCGGCGTGCCGCGTCCCTTGCCGGCTGTCACTGCCGCAGGCCGCTTGAGACGAGCTGGGGACTTCGCACAACCGCCTACGTAACCTCTGGCCAAGAATCTCGGGTAAGGGTGGGCCACACAGTTACTTTCATGTAACGAGCTCCGTCGTTCAAGTTCCAAGCAGGTAACACGTTCCAGTAACATGTTATTTTTTGTAACAGTTCAGTGTGAAACATTTCTCGCCTGACCCGACGTTCCGGGAAATAACGATTACGTTGTTCAGTGTTCCAATGCTTGGCGTTCCAAGTAATAACATTTGCACACGCGCACAGTTGCAAGCCGAGAAAGATCCAAAAAAATAACCTTTACGCGTGCGTTGTAGTCGAGCGTTGGTCTAAGTGAGACAATCCAAGACGTTCCAAAAATAACTGCGAAACACAATGGAACGTGTTACTTGCGTAACACGTTACCAAATAGTAACAGTTTATTATAACTGTTACGTTAAATAATGCTCATCTCCAATCTCAGGTCTCCGGTGATAAGGTACTCGAATCAACAAGTCCCGTACTGCCAACGATGACTGACCGCGCTATATTCCTCGCTTCATAATTACTGCATTTTTTAACTCTTTCATGCCCAGTGTAGAGACGTGTTGCACAGGAAGGTTATATTTGATCAGTACTGTACATTGCGAGGCTTAGTGCTCAATGATCTTCCCTGTGGGTATCTGGCTCGTGAACCGCGCTACGGCTCTACTTTTTGACTCATTCAAATCGCTGCTCACCGAACACACTGCCTAATCCAGATTTGTATTCTCGGCGTAGGCTTAAGTTTGAGCTAGGAGATGCGATTTGGATTTTTAGGAAGTTGGTTGGTACGAATGGTGCTGTTCGTGTATTAGGTCACGTACAGCATGTGTATTGTGCTTAATAAAGTGTGTGTTGTAACAAGTAGTTTCATTTTCTCTCCTCAGATCCCTTTAACATATTCGTAAACAGGTTTGACCTTGAACGTCGGTTGCAAGTTGGGACGTGCAGCACTGCTCCCGAAAGTTCTCCCGGATGTTTTTATCGGTTTTCCCGGAAGTCCTTCCGTTGATAATTTAACCTTGCTCTTATGGGTAATCGCTGAGGTCCCGGTGATAACGAAACAAGTTATTTACCCGTTGAAGTACAGCACGCACCAAAAATGTATTTGTTACCCTATTAACATGTTGCATTTGGGAAGTAAATATCACTTTCTTTATACAAAAACTTAGATATTAATCTTAAAGGTATGCTTATCTATAAATACACCATGGTGTTAGTCTCAAAACATCCCCGTTCTATCGAATAAAATTAACTTTGTTAAATTATAGGTTTTTGGTAATGTTACCATCATAGCCAAGGTTTCTTTACGGTAATGTGCATGTCAGTCGACAACAACATGTTATGTACTTTCATCTTCTACTCATCATTTTAAAAATTATCTTCGACTCCCCCTCACTTTGCTAAAAAACAGGACTGAAATATATAATTGATATTTTATAACGAGAGAATAATTGTACGAATAAACACGTATTTTCACCAAGGCAATGCTTCTAATATGTACGAGACTTCACAAATGCTTTTAAAAATGCGTGTGATATTTTAAATTTTTTTTTAAAGGGCCTCCGTGAGAAATTTTGCTTTTAAACTTCGAGAATGAAAGGTCTCAAACTCGTAGTAAGAGAATGACCCTAATCACTTTTACACAAAACCTCAGTAATTTGTATAAATTGACTCAGGAAACAGTATATAATTTTAGTATATTTAATATATGTTTCACTGGTTACATCCAGCTTCATTTTTAATCGGTTGTTGCAATTAGTTTGTGAACTTAATTCGTTGAGCTTTGCAGAAAGACTTTAGAGAGTTCGTGTAAAAGTATGCAACATTGTCATCGAGTTACGTTCTTTATATTTCATGAAGACACTGTTCCCACCCAGAAATTGTCCGTTACACGTGCCTTCGGACTAAACTGCGGGGCGTACTAAATTGAATAACTAGGAGCAGCTGGTTAAAGTGTAATTAAGCTCTTTTATAAATAAACTTCTTAAAAATAGCACTACTTCAATGTGTTAATTTTGTAACGTTAACACGAGAGCGTTTACAAGAATGTTGGGAGCACATAAACAAATACACAGTCGAATCACATTATTATGAACACCTGCTAGATGTCCCATCTTCAGTGTGTAACCCATGATGTATGGCCCGTGACGTGGGCTGATGAAGCAGGTATATAATGCGACCGACAGGCTGGCTGTACACAGTGACCTTCCTGCTGTCATGGGTAAGGGAAGCGATTTAACCGACTTGCAAAAAGGGATGATCATCGGCTTTCGGGCCAAGGGAGGCAGCATTTCGGAAACAGCGAGGTTTGTAGACTATTTACATGCGTCTGTGGTAAAGGTGTATCGTGGGTGGACGAAAGGCATAATTGGAAATAACTGCCGTGAAAACTGCGGAGCTCCACGTGCCATTGATGTCTGAGGTGAACGTTGAATACGACGGCGCAGGAAGACCAACCGACAGGCTACAGTGAAACAGCTCACCGTCAAAATGAACCAGGGGGCATCCAAACACGTGTCTACCGCAACAGTTCAGCGAACCCCTCTGCGAATGGGACTCCGGAGTAGACGGAGGAGACTGCACCCATGCCAAGACAGGTGCATCGACGAAAACGACTGGAATTTGCTCGACAGTATGGCGACTGGACCGTTGCTGATTGGCGATGGGTAGCCTTCTCCGACGAGTAAAGTTTTCAACTGCATAGAACGGATGGACGTCAGCGTTTCCGGCGTGAAACGTCGAAGAACCGACACCCTGCATTGCTGGACGAATACAAGGCGGGAAGGGGGGGGGCAGTTTATGGTCTGGGGAATGTTATCGTGGTATTCTCTAGATCCCATCATCCGTGTGGAAGGCACTCTTGATCGATTTGGTTATTAATCCATCCTCGGCGATCATCTCCACCCGTACATGATGATTTTCTTTCCTCAGGAAGATGGAATCTTCCAGCACGGTAATGCACCTTGCCACACGGTTAGAAGTGTCCGCACGTGGCTGGAAGAGCACGATCAAGACTTCAAAGTTATTCCCTGGCCCCCAAACAGCCCCGATATCAAACCAATTGAACATATGTGGGATCACCTCGATCGTCATGTTCACCGTCTGTCTCCTCCGCCACGCACCCCTTAAACAGTTGTGGGACGCACTGCGGACAGCATGGCTCCAGATACCCGTGGGGATCGATCAGCACCTGATCGAGTCACTGCCAGCTCATCTAGCTGCTGTCCGTGCTGCGAAGGACGGTTGCTCTGGATACCAGCAGGTGGTCATCATAATGTGATTCGACTATGTAGTGCCTTGTCTTAACGACTCATTTCAAGTAAAATTAATTAATTAGTAGTAACTAAAAAGGTTTCCTTTTATATTATGTAGGTTAGAGTAATGCCGTGTTCCAATTAGAAGAAAACTCTCTTCACAGAGCGCTTTTTCGCATTACCCGGCGAGAGGGCTTGTCCGCGTGCTCTCTAATCAGAAATTTCGTTGGAATATGACGCCTTTACAAAATTTGACCTTTCCACTGTCCGCTATAACCTGAGTTTACAGACGTATATCAACACGATGTTTGCCAGAGAGCATGATAGAGCCAGTGAGTGTACAATTAAGTTCTCTCGCTTTTTTGGGCTCTCTCCGAAAGAGATAACCAGAGAGCGTTGTGACGAAGTTACGCTACCTCACGTCGATCATGCGTACTTACGTTTTCGAAGACGTTGCCCGTTGACGGCGGTTGAGGTGACGCCTTGAGTCGTCAGCACCGCCTTTGAATTGGATTGGACGAAGATCAGCTTCCATTTCGAGGGTGTTCTCCACAGTTTTGGGGTGGATGGCAGTTGCAAAAACTTCACCTGGCAAACTGAGCGACGGCGGATACTCTGGAGGAGGTCACAGCTAGGGGCTTTGGTCTTGCTCGCGACATGTAAATGTGGGAATATAGTAGATTGTAAATTGAGGGAAATTTGTGCCAGTTAAGTAATTGTATATAATTCTGTAACTATATACTTTTGTAACCGCACATTTTTATTTTAACATGAAAATATTATATGTTTTAATGTAATTAGGGGAATCATAATATGTAAATGTTTTAAAGTAATATTTGCATAAATTTTGCAAAGTTAATAATTTTAGAAACGGTTTGAATTTTCTTGGGAAGGAGGAAAAAAAATAATAATAAACGAGAAGTGCCAGGCAATTAAAAATAAAAAAGGAAATAATTTTTTTTTCTACAGTCACTCTCTTAAACTGGCTATCATAAGGCTACTACTGGTTAATTCTTTTGCCATCATTTTTTTCAACTGGTAGAAAGGAATGTAAGAGCATGAAGTAGGGACATCATGTAGGAACGCAAGAACATGAAGTATCGACATCTCGTATGAAGGAATGTAAGAGCATGAACCTCCAGGGCGTCAGGTGAAAGAAAGGATGCTAAAAGAAATATGAGAAAACTAAAGTGGAATGATAGAGCATGATGAGAGAGAAGTTACATGATGGGGGCAATGAACACGAACATTCTTCACCCAATATGGATGGTGCTGGCTTCGAATGATAGAGTATACTTGTAACTGATAGCGCATTCCGGGTGATATTGCACAATTTTCAGCCGGTTTCATCCGCATTGTGGAAACGCCATCCAGATAGTGCAAGACATATTTTTAAGGGAAATTTAAAAAAAATTGAGGGAAATTCTGGCAAATTTTGCTGTTTTTGAGGGGAAAAAAGGGGGAAATGACGTCATCAAAGATGGCCGTGGCTCGTCCCTTCGTCCCTCGTAGCTTACAATTTTCCATTTCCAACTTTTTGAGGCAACTAGTTAGTGGGCTTATGCGTAAAGATGGCGTCGGTGCTGATGATGAGGGTGAAAGATGAGGATGAAACTTTCCCACCTTTTTTTGGCCTAGAATATACCAGTTTGTGTTGTATCGTTGTATAACATAGTTAATTTGTTGATTAGTGTAAGTACTATTTTAGCTTTAAATATATGCAGTGTCACAGTAGTGTATTTTGTAGAATTTCTTAGAGTACCTTAAAATTGGTAGGGTCGCCAGTAGCGATTGTCAAGTATAACATTAAAATTCTAGAGCTTAGTCAGTTGGTTGGCGAATCCATGCAGGAGTTTGTACATGAGGTAATACACTGGGAAGACATTTTGGGATTGAGCTGTGATGCGGCGTATATAATACAAATCACCCTTTCAATTTTTTAACAAAGGATAGCAAATATTTTGCGTTTGTTAGGAAACCTGCAACACTACTTGAAATTTTGATGTTCGTTATCCAGGTGGAATTAACTTTTGGGGACTGTAGCCGTAAACGGGACGTACAAGACGTGAAAGTTAAAACTGAGTGCAAATTGTGTAAGCGCACTAATCATGCCAGCGACAAATGTTTTTTTTTTTTAAGACGGTAAATTTCGCAAGGTAAAGAGCGGGGAAATGACCGTGAAACAGTTGCAAGCAGTGCCACGGTCAAGAACGATTCCCCCAAAAAAAGGAAAAGACTCAGGTATTGATCCGGTGGTAAAAACCAACACGGAAGCAACAGGTGCGGTCGGCAGTGATGTAGGCGAATTAGAACAGCGGAGCGGTCAAGTGGGCACGCCCCGTCCGATATATATATATATATATTTTTTTTTTTTTTTNCTCGGGTTGGGAAGTTGAACGTTGCACCTTAGTAATCGGGAATATTACCGTTTCCGCACTCATCGATTCAGGCCCGTCGATGTCTTTAATGAATCGGGATTTTTGCAACCGGCTGATGCGTGATAATCCTATTGGCGCTATCCAAATATCGACCTGTTGTAAAACAGCATTTTCGATGGCGGACGGAGGTATTGTGGAGTCTAAGGCCGTTGCCACTTTTCAAATTAAAATTGCGTCCTTTTCGTGGCAGGTTCAATTTAGAATTCTGAACACGTTGTCGTATTCAGTAAGTTTGGGGGTAGAGTTTCTGGCCAAGACACAGTGTTGTGCAGATGTACATATATGTTTGAGATTTGTGTTTTCTCTGGAGGCTCTTGTTTTAGAAACTAAGCCAATTTATGTCAGGAAAATACATTCTGGGCAATAGGAGGAAGCGCAGTTGCGGGTAATACAGAGTATACTGGAAAGTTTCCAGATGTTATTACCAATAAATTGGGGCATTTTAGTAAATATCCTGTAGTCTTAAAATGAAGAGATAATGTACCTGTTATTTCCTTGTCGTACCGGTTACCTCCTTCAAAGGTTCAGACTTTTAAACAGCTAATCCATGTTTTAAAAGAACGAGGTGTAGTGGAAGACTCAGTTAGTATGCATAAGAAAAACCCTGGTCAATATCGCTTAATATGTGATTACCGGAAAGCGAATGAAAAAAAAAATATTTAGACCCTTATCCAGTTCCAGTAATAGAAACGGTGTCTCAACATTTTTGTTCTGTTAAATATTTAACGATTTTTTATTTTAACTCTGCATTTCTCCAGTGCGAGGTCCATCCAAATTTCCCGTGAGCCGTTATCATTCTGCACGCCCTGGGGGTTGTTTCAGTGGACCAGACTCCCTTTAGGTATATATTCAGGACATCAGCGATGATTAGACTGTTGTTTCACGTTTTAGGCAAATTTATGTGTGGTTTTGTTTCAACTTACATAGATGTGTGCATTTACAGCAATAGCTTTGAAGATCGCATAAACCACATTAAAGAAGTGTTTCAAGCTTTGAGGGAAGCTGGGCTAACTGTTAACCCAGATAAGATCAGCTGGGCCGAAACACATGTAAGATATTTAGGTTTCATAATTACACAGGGAACGTTCCACACCGAACCGGAGACAATTAGGGCGGTTGTAAACTTCGCCATTAAGGGGGTTTGACGATTTCTGGGTATGGTCTCTTTTTACGGTAAATACATTCCAGATTTTTCCTTCCAGATTTTTCTAGGATTTCTGAACCATTAAATATGTCGAAACGTAAAAACGTAGA
>NQII01001397.1:326405-355524 GCA_002778355.1 Clitarchus hookeri
ACTGAACAACAGGCTGCTTTCCAGATTTTTAAAGAAAAATTTACTAATCCTCGCGTGCTACACTTGCCCGATTTTAACGAGAAAGTTTTCTTTTGCATTGTGATGCTAGTTCGTTAGGACTTGGGGTTGTATTAAGTCAGAAGAAAAATGGCTCCTTGGTGCGACTAAACTTTTAACTTCTGCTGAATGAAAGTACGCGGTTTTTTTTACATGTATTGGGAAATGGAACGTTTTTCCGATTAATTATAACACGCCTCTTTCGAGCTGTATACGGATAATCAGGCTCCGGAAGGAAGACCAGTGACCCTTCAACTACAGGCGGAGAAGTCCCACAGAAAAGGGTGGCCAGCCCTCACTGCTCTCTAAGTTGGCTTTTGTCCTCAGAAAAGCCTGCAGGGCGGTTAGCCAGGCGGCTTATTAGTTTGGCCCGTTTTAAATATGAGATTCATCACATTAAGGGTAATGAGAACGTCGTGGCAGATGCGTTGTCACGTANAGTTTGGCCCGTTTTAAATATGAGATTCATCACATTAAGGGTAATGAGAACGTCGTGGCAGATGCGTTGTCACGTATGTATTGTGATATGGAATTTGACGTGGTGCGGACGGAATCAGCACATATCGTAGTAGAAATTGGGTCTGGGAATGGNTGTATTGTGATATGGAATTTGACGTGGTGCGGACGGAATCAGCACATATCGTAGTAGAAATTGGGTCTGGGAATGGTGTACAAAATAAAGGACAGGGGGAGGGAACGGATAGCAAGGAATGAATGAACACCTTACAAAATTTTCTTAAAATATTTGTCAATCTTAAAGAACAACAGACGAATGATCGGGAATGTCAAAACCTGATAGCAGATATTCAAAATTGGGTTTCTGGGTATGCCATGTATAAAAGGTATTTAGGGTAATGGTCCAGAAAAGGTAAATGAAAAGGTAAATTTAGAATTTTTGTTCCCGTGGAGTTGCGGCCCATGATTTTTTCATACTGTCAAGAATACTTTTTTGGTGGACATGTGGGGAGAGAAAAGAGCATTAATCGTGTTTATGATGTGTTTACGTGGCCTGGTTTTCTTAAAGAAGTTGAAAATTGGGTTAGAAGTTGTCCGGTCTGTCAGCAGGCGAAACCCAAAAACCAACCAGTAGAAGGGAAATATTCTAGTACAGTGGCCATTTACCCTTAGGAAAGGTTATATTTCGATGTTATGGGTAAGCTGCCCCATAGTTACTCTGGTTACATGTATGTTTCAGTTGCGGTGGATAGTTTAGTAAATCTTGTACCCCCCTCCCCTTCGTGCCATAAAATCTGTAGAAATATGTAAGGTAATTTTGTAACGATTATTTTCTTTGTTTGGTTCTCCTGTTGTAGTTGTTACTGACAATGCCAGTTATTTCCTTTCCAGTGGATTCAGAAATCTAATGTTCTCCTGGCGTGTTAAGACGGTTCAGACCTCGCCATATTATCCACAAGCTAACCTGGTGGAACGTTTTAATCGTAACATAAATATTTCCCTGAGAAGTTTCCAGATGGATACCCTTGGACGTTGGGACGAAATTCTTTATAGCCATAAGGCTATGTTTGAATAACGTTGTTAGTAACGCCACCAAGCATACTCCAATTGAAATTTTCTTGGGAAGGAGGCTATTGCATCCATTGATTAATGCTTGACCTCTACAATCTTTCTGCTGGGAGACTGAAAAATAATGATATAGTCAAGGTTTGCGAAGAGGTAACCAAGTAAAAAGATGGAAGATCGTATTAACAGCCAACGTAAGGATGTGAGTTTAAATGCGGGAGACTTCGTCTTGGTAAAAGCACATTGTTTGAGTTCAAATGTGGACTATGTCAATGCTAAGCTAGCTCCTCACTGGAGAGGTACGTTTAAGATCTGTCGTTTTCTCACGCCTGTGATATTGTTTGTAGAAGATCCACAATCTCCCAACAGACAGTTTAAATTCCATGTCAGGTCAGTCATGTTAAGAAATGTATTGGAAACATAATGATACTGGTCCCATATATTTATGTGTGTGTGTTTTTTNTCAGGTCAGTCATGTTAAGAAATGTATTGGAAACATAATGATACTGGTCCCATATATTTATGTGTGTGTGTTTTTTTTTTATTTTTAATAATTTGTAACTTGGTATACAGGTTGTGTTATAACTCATGATGTCTTATTGTGTGATCTACTAGAGTGTTTTTTTTATCTGAGTGTCCCGTGTGTATTTTTTAAATGCATTTAAGATGTATAAAAGGTTAAATTACTCTGTGCANTTTTTTTTATCTGAGTGTCCCGTGTGTATTTTTTAAATGCATTTAAGATGTATAAAAGGTTAAATTACTCTGTGCATAAGATTTAATAATATAATAATTTTCGAAGAGAGATTTGTGAGGTGACCCCTTGAGTGTGTCAAAGTATGTATAGGATGTTATCGGTTGATTTAGTTTCTGCCGTTTTCTCTTTTGTTGTGTTGAGGCCCTGATCTTGAAATATGGACCCTGGAAGATATGTTTTGATCTGCTGTGCTGGAGTGTTCCTGCCTGGAGGCTGGGTTCTGCAGTGAGGGCTGGCCACCCTTTTCTGTGGGATTTCTTCGCCTGCAGTTGTTGGTCACTGGTCCTCCTACCGGAGGGGAGGATGTAACGGAGTTACGCTGCCTCACGTCGATCACGGTTACTTACGTTTTTGAAGACGTTGCCCGTTGATAGCAACCCGACGGTGCGTTAGACTCCACGACGCGGGTGCTTGGTGGTTTCGACGAAGGTCGGAGCTACACTGAGCGCGTGGCGTTTCCTTCCGCCTAGCGGCGGGCGGCTGAGGCGACTGAGAGGGTGTCGCCTTGTGACGTCAGAACCGCTTTTGAATTGGATTGGACGAAGATCGGCTTCCGTTTCGAGGGTGTTCTCCACAGCTTTGGGGTGTACTGCAGCTGTAAAAGCATCACTATAAATACCCTGGCAAACCAACTACGGCGGACACTCGAGGGGAGGTCACACCTAGGGGTTTTGGTCTCACTTGAGACATGTACATTTGGGAATATAGTAAATTGTAAATTGAGGGAAATAGGTGCCAGTTAAGTAATTGTATATATCTCTGTAACTATATATTTTTCTAATGNGTAAATTGTAAATTGAGGGAAATAGGTGCCAGTTAAGTAATTGTATATATCTCTGTAACTATATATTTTTCTAATAGCACATTTTTATTGTAATCCTTAAATTGTATATGTTTTTAAAGTAATCTGGGGAATCATAATAGGATAAATGTTTTAAAGTAATAGTTGCATACATTTTGTAATGTTAATCATTTTGTAATATGTTTGTATTTTTCTTTTTACGGGAGGGAAAAAAAGAGAAGTTCCCTGCAATAAAAATTTAAAATGATATAATTTTTTTAATTTTCTGCANGTAAATTGTAAATTGAGGGAAATAGGTGCCAGTTAAGTAATTGTATATATCTCTGTAACTATATATTTTTCTAATGGCACATTTTTATTGTAATCCTTAAATTGTATATGTTTTTAAAGTAATCTGGGGAATCATAATAGGATAAATGTTTTAAAGTAATAGTTGCATACATTTTGTAATGTTAATCATTTTGTAATATGATTGTATTTTTATTTTTACGGGAGGGAAAAAAAGAGAAGTTCCCTGCAATAAAAATTTAAAATGATATAATTTTTTTAATTTTCTGCANTTTTTACGGGAGGGAAAAAAAGAGAAGTTCCCTGCAATAAAAATTTAAAATGATATAATTTTTTTAATTTTCTGCAGTCACCCTATTAAAATGACTATCATAAAGCTGCTACTGATTGATTCTTTTGCCATAATTTTTATTCACCTCCGATGTATGTTCATCATGGATGACATGGTTGTGGAGTTGGGGGCAAGTTTTATACATGTGGCAAAGTGGTCTGGTGGTCACTAAGAACCCTCTGTTGCAGCGTTCACTGTGACGTCATTTGGGCGTGACCGCGAGAGCTATCTGTGCAAATTGAGACACGACCTAAGACATTTATAGTTATATCAATTACATGTAATCATTTGGATAGTGCATTAGTTCTAGCTACCATGTCCAAGAAGATTTTAATTGTTATATTAGCGGAAGGATACACAATGAGTTGAAATGAGAAAAAGAAAGCAGAGCTTTCGAAAATTCTTATAGGTAAAGAGCTGTGTAAATGTCTGATAGTAAGTGACCTAGAGTAATTGTGCATTGATTAGACTGTAAAAATGCTGCATTATAAAATATATAGTACCAGTATCAAGGTGAAGTGCCAAGACTTAACTTTTTAATTGCAGGTTTAGTTTATAGTCATTTCTCCGCCATTAGCCTGTCTGCAAACGAAATTTGCGACTGAAATTAATGTAATTACACATAGCAATTAAGTCATTTCACAAGAACCAGGAGACCCTTAAGGAGGATGTGAGGGGCCGCTATTTTTTATTTTACAAAAATTTGTACGAGTGCAAAACATTTTATTTGTTTATTTTTCTTCACTGATGCGGAATTTTACTATGCTGTTAAGTGTATATGTGAATAGTTTTGTAATTTTTTTATTATGATTTACTGTATATTCCCTCAATGTGCATTATAGAAAGGTGCGTCAGAATTGAAAGCAATATTAAAGAATTTAAGCTCTTAAAAAAATGTAATATGATAATACTGTTCTGTGAGCTTAAATATACATAACATTTATCCATACACATATGATCAAGTTTAACTTATTTCCTGGCAATGTATGTAACTGCAAGTTATTCGTGTCTCTTTTTTAACTCTGTACAGTCACCATGGGATTTGTACTGAATCGCGATGGCTTAGAAAAAGAGAAATGTAACAAGGTACAGAGAAATTTATAATTATTACGTTTTTTCCATGGAAATCATGTGTATCTATTAAAACTATTTTAAAGTAATTAGCTAAGTATTTATATGGTTAAATAATTTTAAGGTAATTTTATTCTCAGGCCGTTTTATTATAATTATATTTTATAATTATTTCATAATAATTTTATTATAATGTTTATGCTTTATTATACCGGAGCAGTAATTATTTTTCATAATAACTGATGAACCGTGTTCAAATTGTGCATGTCATTGAGTGTACTGAGAAAGAAGTGCTGCTGTCCGTTGAAAAAGTTTATAATCTTTTCACCGAAGCTAAATTCTTTTCCATTATTCTTATGTTTCAGGAGGGAACCCTACTGAAAAATCGCCTGTCATCTCGAAGCTAATTTATTTCGAAGTTGACGCGTTGCGTGCAGCGGGACATTACGGGACGCCAACTTAAATGAAGAACGATGCCAGGAGGTCCCACCGGCGGGCGGTCGAGGCCATCAGAACTACCCAGCTTCGCACGTGCATCGCGGCCGGGTATTGACGAGCGTGTGCGTGTCCCGGCGGGAGCGAACCTCGGTGGCCCGGCCTCGTCGTCGACGTGAAGATGCGGAGGTCGCTGCTGCGGTCTGGACGCGGATGCTGCTTCTTCTGCGGGCGAGTCTAGTGTGCGCGTCGGTCCGGGTAGGCTGCTGGGGGTGTAGGCAGGAGGCGGCAGCCCTCTGAAGGGCGGAGCGGCCGACGAGGAGACATGCTGCCGGCCCACGTGGTGTCGCTTCTTCTCCTGCAGATGGCGTCCCTGTGCGGCGGCGCCCAGCTCAGCACGCGCATCGTGCAGACGAGGTAATACTGCGTCCTATAACCCGTTCACGGTTAGTTATAGGCTGTTCACGGTTAAGTGTGCACTTTTCAGGTCCTTTTTTTTATGCTTTAACCAATTATTTAAAATAAATATTGCCATGTAAGTAATAATCACAGTGTATACATCCCACCGCACTCGGAAGTTTGTCTAAGGCTAAAATAAAATATATTAATTGACTGTTATTCAAAATGAGAGGGCTTTCAAAAGTGCTCAATTTACCGTGAATAGTCCATATAGGCTGTTTACGGTAAACGGACCACTTTTGAAAGCCCTGCTTAAGATCTACTTGTTTCATCGTTTCGTATACTTCCACCATATGTAAAATTAACATCGTCGTGGACCTTATTCCTCTATTTGTGCTCCAGTGAAGTGAAAATGTGAAATTATTTGTATAGTCTATTCACAGTTTCTTCACACTTTTTGAGTCAAACCTTTGAAAATTCACATAATGTATGACTGCTTGTTTGTTTCCCAAATATGTCATTTATCACAAGCGTTTTATATTTGTGTTAAAATTAAAATACCTTGTGATTGAAGAATAGTGCTGAATAGTAAGAGGGTTCACAACGTAGAGAACACTCACTAGATAGCGGTCCCGCCAAGAGAGTCACGGCACGTGTTGCTTACAGCTGTGAGTACAGATCCACTACACCATGCTACCAGACAACCTACTGACTAAATCATATTCGCACATTAATTCTTGGCATTTGTGTGTTTCTTTCCATTGCATATGATACATCACTGAATTATAACATTTCACTTATGATTCGTATGAATAAAACAGTGATAAAATAGGTGTGTTGGTAATGCCTAGTAAGAAATAGTTCTTATGCAAAATATGATTACACTGAGGGCGCACGAATGCTGTGCGTTTTCCCTTTGGAGTAATTTTCTAGACTCGGTTAAGCTTTGTTTGAATGAAGCGGACTCATATCCTGAAAGTAGAACTTAAGCAGGGCTTCTGAAAAGTTTGAAGTAACCGTGAATGGACTATGACCTAAATATTTAACCAATATCCTATTTCGCACTCTGATATGTGTAAAGCAGAAATATTTTAACCTTATTTGTCATAAATTTAAATGTTACATTTACAATACAACGTCAAGACTTGGAACTGTTTTCCTCAATTCACTACTAAATTGACAGTGAGCTCTCTCATGGAAATGTGTCCTGTATCACATATATGCAGGAAACGGCCAATAATTTTTTTTTTCCAAACGTTGATTTTGAAATCAACCTTCGAAAGAAAAAAAACACTGGCCATAACTGCATGCACGCTAAAGTTATCTTCAAATTTTCTTCACACTTATTGAATTCAGTACCTTGAATGCTGTGTGACTTCGTTCGGACGTCATAATCTCGGCCATATTGCCTTTCAAGCCATCGAATGACTCAAATGTCTTCAAATATTTTCGTTTAGAACATGCTCTATATTTTCTGGGATCAAATTACTCCGCAAGCACTCCGGATTATTAAAATGTGCATAAATACGACGTGCTGTATCTTAATACAGTAATTTATGTGCATTTAAGCTACAAAAAAATTTGCATCTATTTGTTTTAGGGAAAGTAAACATATCATCTTAGAGAAAAGGTTCGTTTCGATTTTGACAAATTATTTTCGCATAATGTATGGCTTGTATAGGTTTTAAATAATTTACTTAACTTATTTATAATTTATTTCAAATGAAATCCTTGCGAAAATATTTGCAGTCTCCACTTTAATATTGTTAAGTTTTGCTCATCTGCGCCGCTGACCTTGGCCTGCCCCGTGCGAGCGGGCGGAAGAGAAGGACTACTGGACTGGATGCGTGAGTTAAAAGACATTACAAATGATGGCAACAGAAGGATTGAACGTGTGTTAATTATGAGTATGAGTTAATTGATAATAACCAGAGACATAAACAAAGACGTTTATTAGAGTTGAAATATACATTAAATTCACATTTCACTGTGAAATAGAAAGAGTAATAGTAGCGACGGATAATTTTATGCTGTAAATATTAGCTGTGTGAATAAATTAAAAACAAAATTTAGTTCTTTTATTTTTAGTAAGACCTCCATCCCCCACGAACTCGGATACGTCCCTCAGGCATTCATGTAACACTGGTGTCAGAAGTGGAATGGAGCTATTGAACTGTAAATTAAGTTAGGCCATTGGCAAGTAATAAGTGATATTTCAAATAAATATATTAATTGTAACAGTTGTAGGCCGAAAATTAAGACTGTTTTGGACTATCATCGCAGTGAATGTTAACTACAAAAATATCTGCAGAACTGGAAACACTGCAAGTATTAAATGAGGGGTTAGGTAGCCAAGTGAGCGCAAGTGTTATTAGCGTCGATAACAAAATTATAAGTGTAAAATAAAGTGTAAATCATAATGTAAATACCCAAACAAATAGTGTGATAGAAAATGTAAACGAGAATGTAAATAGGAAATTTGACTCTGTAAATGATAATGTAGACAGGAAATTTGAAGACATAAGCGAGTAATTGATTAACGGAATTGACAGTGTAAATGAATTAGTGAGCAGTGTAAACAGCAGGATTGACAGTGTAACTGAAGTAGTGAACAGTGTCAGTGGAAGGATGGACAGCGTCGAGAATGAAATGAGTGCAATGAAGAAGGAATGGCAACAATTTCTTCAGCAGCCGAGTGTCAGTTCCACCACACCTGCAGCAGAGAAAAGTGGGGAAGCAGTGCAAATCGTAACCAACACAGCAACCTCGCAAGATAGTCAGCAGCTCTGCAGCATTGGTGTCGCGCAGCCAGGAAAGGGGAAGGGGGTCCCAATTAAACCTGCTCCTTATGATGGCCAAACTTCTTGGCGCCATCATGAATGGCTGGTCAATCGAACAGCGGGCTTACTACCTCGCGGCTGTACTGCGAGGCCCTGCACTCAGCATACTACGATCTCTGCCAGAGTGACATCGACTGGAGTACCCCACACAGGTGTCGGCCTTGGAGCTACGTTTTGACGACCGTTACCTGCGACATGTCCACAATGCACCTCTGCGAAGACTCGCCCAGCGGCCAGGGGAGCCAAGGCAGGAGCTATGGCAAGGCATCGCGCGGCTGTCTCAACTATCTCTGGAAGGGTGCTCCGAGGAGGCGCGTGACATCATCGCAGTCGGCTTCCTCGCCGATGTCATCGCCGACACAGAGCTACGGCAAGCGGTACGTCTGGATGCACCCCACAACATGCAGGACGCCCTGGCCCGAACACTGAAGGTGGAGTCAGCAAGACTGGGAGCCGCACCCGATGTCAGGTACGGGCAGTGACGTTGAATGAAGACGATAAAGACAGCATGAAGAAGACACTGAAGAAGTTGCAGTTGGCTGAAGGACATCGCTTCCAGGGTCCGTGCTACAGAGATTAGCTACCCGTCACCTAAACGGCCGGATTGTTGGTCATGTGGACAGCCTGGGCACCTGAGAGCCTACTGCCCACAACAGCAGCAGCAACAGAAGTAGCAGCGGGAAAAGAGGTAGCGAGAGGTAGGTGAGAATTCGGCACGTTCGGAAAACATGTAAACACCGATATTAGGGGCCGAAGGTAGGTTAATGCTGGAGGGAAGGCCCCAATGTTCTTACATGTACGGTCGATGATACAGGATTGGGGTGCAATACTGTTGGAGGGAAGCCTGAATTACATTCCTTGCCAGATGGTCGTCGACAGTGGGGCGGCCATAACAGTAGTAAGATCAGACATCCTCGGGCCTTCCTCCCTGCGATCGCCCGACGACAGCATGGAATGTTGCTATTTAACTACAGTAACAGGTGAGACCACGCTAGTTATCGATGAGATAAAAGTGAATTTGAGCCTTGGTGACCTTAGCATATAGCACTGTATTTACATAACGGAAAAAGAGGATAAATTTCTTTGGGGCTTGATTAACTGCGTAGGCTGGGGTGCTGTATCGATAGTTGACTTGGTGTGCTACGAGTAGGCAGTACAAAGTTGGTGGTGTTAACACGAAATGATTTGTCCTCAATTAACTGCACAGTAGTCTGTGGTCAACCCACTGTGCTGCCCACTTCTAGTGAAATTGTCTTTCCAGTCAGATATCAAGGAAAATTTGGCAGGCATTTGGGTCTAATTGAGCCAGTAGAGAGGGTTGGTATCTTACCAGGATTTGTCATTGTAGCAAGGACTCTGGTCTCTTATAATTCTGACTGTTTTCAAGATAGAATGATAGATTTGTCCGATAGTGCTATTCGTCTTGAGGAAGGGGCCATGATTGGTATTTGCTAGCAGATCATAAAAATAATTCCAACATTCCCGAAGTTTCTAAAGTAGATAAAATTGAATGTCGTCTACCAGAGGTACTGAATGAACTGCTAGTTCGAACAAAAGAAAGTCTTAAGAGGCGACAGAAGAAGGCTGTCTCTGAATTACTGAAGAGAAATGCAGATACCTTCTCGTGTGGGCTCAATGACCTTGGAAGGACTAGCGTGACTTGCCACCACATTGATACAGGAGATGCCAGACCCATAAAGTAGCCACCAAGACGACTCCCACTAGCTTTGCATGAGGCAGTTGAAGGAATTCTGAAAGAAATGAAGGATCTAGATGTGATAGAACCATCAGTTAGTCCATGGTCATTCACCGTTGTTCTTGTTAATAAGAAAGATGGCTCACTGCAGTTTTGTGTAGATTATCGCCAGCTTAATAATGTGACAAAAAAATACATTTAACTGCTTCCAAGGATTAATGACATATTGAACAGCTTAGCAGGTTCGCAATAGTTTTCTACTNACATTGATACAGGAGATGCCAGACCCATAAAGTAGCCACCAAGACGACTCCCACTAGCTTTGCATGAGGCAGTTGGAGGAATTCTGAAAGAAATTAAGGATCTAGATGTGATAGAACCATCAGTTAGTCCATGGTCATTCACCGTTGTTCTTGTTAATAAGAAAGATGGCTCACTGCAGTTTTGTGTAGATTATCGCCAGCTTAATAATGTGACAAAAAAAATACATTTAACTGCTTCCAAGGATTAATGACATATTGAACAGCTTAGCAGGTTCGCAATAGTTTTCTACTNAAAAAAATACATTTAACTGCTTCCAAGGATTAATGACATATTGAACAGCTTAGCAGGTTCGCAATAGTTTTCTACTTTCGACATGAAGAGTTGGTACTGGCAGTGCCAGGTGGACCCAGAGGAAAAAGAGCATACTGCATTTTGTGTCCAAGTGAAAGGAACCTGGCAGTTAAAAGTTATGCCTTTTGGGCTATGTAATGCCCCTGCTAGCTTAGATCGCCTCATGGAAAAAGTTTTACCTTCAGATGTCTGCCAGGTTTACCTAGATTACATTGTTGTGACAGGAAGGACATTTGAAGAGCACCTGTCATGCTTAGACTCTGTATTTCAGAAAGTAAATGCAGCCAACTTGAAACTGGTTCCTAAGAAGTGCCACCTGTTCCAAAAGAAAATAAATTTCTTGGGACATGTAGTGTTGGCCCATGGAATCTAAAAGTCCCCGAGAAGACCAAAGCAATAAGAAATTGGCCGACACCAACTGACAAAACTGAAGTGCGGAGTTNAATCTAAAAGTCCCCGAGAAGACCAAAGCAATAAGAAATTGGCCGACACCAACTGACAAAACTGAAGTGCGGAGTATTCTGGGATTAGGTACTTATTACCATCGATTTGTACCTGGGTTCGCCACTATCGCCAAGCCACTACTTTAACTGACNTTCTGGGATTAGGTACTTATTACCATCGATTTGTACCTGGGTTCGCCACTATCGCCAAGCCACTACTTTAACTGACTGAGGCGAAAAGGACATTTTATTGGACCACTGAGTGTAAAGATGCTTTTCTTAAACTGAAAAAATATCTTATATCTTCACCAATCCTGGGTTTCCCATAAGGTGAGGGCACGTTCATTTTGGACACTGATGCTAGTGATGCTGGCATTGGGACTGTGTTATCTCAGGTTCAGGATGGGAAAAAACGCCATTAGAATTCTTCAGTAAGGCATTGCATAATCCTGAGAGAAATAACTGTCTCACACACAGGGAGCTTCTGGCCATGGTGAAGGCAATTTCACACTTCCACCCCTACCTTTATGGCAGACATTTTATTCTAAGAACCAACAATGCTTCATTACGCTGGCTACTAAACTTTAAGAACCCCGAAGATCAAATAGCGCAGTGGATACAGCATTTTCAAGAATATGACTTTGAAATACAGCACAGATCTAGGAGCCTTCACAGCAATGCAGGTGCACTATCTAGGTCGTCGTGTGAGTCGTTTTGTCGTAATTGCGAACACCAGAAAGAAAAGAGTGGTGAATCGCTGAAGGTACAGAGGATAAGAATACAAAGTTCTTAATCTTATGATGGGTCACCTACCTGTAGTGATGAGGGTATTAGTACAGATCAGTGGAATGATCCCACTTTAAAGTTATTAATGAAGTGGAAAGAAGCTGGCTATCCACCAAAATGGAAAGATATATCTAGCCTGAGTGCAGCAGTCAAATATACTGGGGACAATGGAATTTCCTCGTACTGAAGAATGGTGTACTTTACAGAAACTAGGAAAGTAATGATGGAAAACACATGCGTTTACAGTTGGTTCTTCCAGAATGCAGGTAAGAACTTCATAATGTGGCAGTCAGTTGGCACTTTGGTGTTAATTAAACTCTCGACATAGATTGACTGAGATTTTACTGTCTTCATTGTCGGGAGTATGTTGATATTTGGTGCAGAATGTACCTCCCTGCACAGCGAGGAAGAGCCCTAGAGCCAGAGGACAAGGTCACCTCAAGAAATACAATGTTGCAGCCCCATTCGAGAAGATGGCAGTAGATTTTCTGTTACCCTTGCCTGTCGCAGAGAGAGGTAATCAGTATCTCGTGTTGGCNAGAATGGTGTACTTTACAGAAACTAGGAAAGTAATGATGGAAAACACATGCGTTTACAGTTGGTTCTTCCAGAATTCAGGGAAGAACTTCATAATGTGGCAGTCAGTTGGCACTTTGGTGTTAATTAAACTCTCGACATAGATGGACTGAGATTTTACTGTCTTCATTGTCGGGAGTATGTTGATATTTGGTGCAGAATGTACCTTCCTGCACAGCGAGGGAGGGCCCTAGAGCCAGAGGACAAGGTCACCTCAAGAAATACAATGTTGCAGCCTCATTCGAGAAGATGGCAGTAGATTTTCTGTTACCCTTGCCTGTCGCAGAGAGAGGTAATCAGTATCTCGTGTTGGCNTGAAGAACATACTGTGGCTGATTCTCTCATATAGCATGTCTTCTCGAGGTTTGGGGTGCCACTAGAACTCAATTCTGGTCAGGGAATAAACTTTGAAGCTGCAGTCTTCCAGGAGGTAACAAAGATCCCAGGGATGAAAAAAAACTCCGGCTGCAGCCTTCCACTCTCAGTCGGATGGAATGGTCGAGAGGCTTAACCACACTCTTGAGCAGTACCTGTCGATGTTTGTGGCAGACAACCAAAAGGACTGGGATTCAAAAGTGTCGTTGTACCTTCTTGCTTACTACTCAGCATACACGAGTCCACAATGGTAACACCATCAAGGCTGCTGTTTGGAAGAGAGCTACACCCCCTTAGTGACCTGCTGTTTGGCCGACCGACAGAAGAAGAAGCTGCAGCCCGTGATTATGCCTTCGAATTATATAACAGACTAGTTGGCATTTATGATTTTGTTCGACAGCATCTCAGAATAAATAGTGACAGGATCAAGAGACAGTATGATAGGAGAATGCCGGACAAGGTATTTCAAGATGGACAACTGGTAAGGCTGTACAACCCATGTAGGAGAAAGTGGTACTGCCCGAAGCTACAGAAATGTTGGGAAGGCCCCTACAAGATTCTGAAGAAGATCAATGATGTGGTCTTTCGGATTTATCGTCATGGCTCTCGGGCGAATCCAAAGGTTGTTCACATCGACCTACTAGTACTCTACGAAGGTCCTGANGATCAATGATGTGGTCTTTCGGATTTATCGTCATGGCTCTCGGGCGAATCCAAAGGTTGTTCACATCGACCTACTAGTACTCTACGAAGGTCCTGACATTGCAGATTCTGTTTGTTTGAGATGAAAAGACTTGAGAAGGGGGCAGTGTTACTTGTCGCTGGTTTACGCAGCTGACCTTGGTCCGCCTCGCACGAGCGGGCGGAAAAGAAGGACAGAGTAGTGATAAGTGGGGTGGCAAGTCAATGGAAAGTTTTGAATGACAAGTTAGCGATAATCCCACCAGCGTTTGTGATTTATGATGGCATTCTGCTACGATAACCCTTTGGCGGATCACCGTTCGTGACGTTCAGCGGATACGATTGCTGTGTTTATCTGGAGAATGCTCTGAATTACTGATCTCTTTCTCTCAGTGTGACTTGTGGTGCGTTGAACCTTCTAGATGATCAGGGCGACTGATATAAAAGTGTGACAAGCCTCCGAGCTGGCAGTTGTTGAATGGGAGAGTCTCGGCGATAGTCGAATAGCGAGAAGAGAAGTGCGTACCGAGAGAAGTGAACTGCGGGAGGTAAATCTACGATTTCGAACATCAGAGCAGTAGACTATAGGATTGCAGGCTGGACTATAGGACTGGATGCATGAATGAAAGACATTTAAATAATGGCATCAGATAGACTGAACGTGTGTTAATTATGAGTATGAGTTAATTGACGAAAACCAAACAGAGGTATAAAGAAGGACGTTAATTAGATTTGAAATATACNATGTGTTAATTATGAGTATGAGTTAATTGACGAAAACCAAACAGAGGTATAAAGAAGGACGTTAATTAGATTTGAAATATACATAAAATATTGCTCTCACTGTCAAATAAAAAGAGTAATAGCATAGACAGATAATTTACTGCTGTAAATGATAACGATTTGAATAAATTGAAAATCAAATTTAGTTCTTTTATTTTTAGAAAGACTTCTATCCCTAACGAACTCAGATACGCCCCTCAGGTATTTGTGTTACAACAAGCGACCCGGCCCGGTTTCANGATCAATGATGTGGTCTTTCGGATTTATCGTCATGGCTCTCGGGCGAATCCAAAGGTTGTTCACATCGACCTACTTGTACTCTACGAAGGTCCTGACATTGCAGATTCTGTTTGTTTGAGATGAAAAGACTTGAGAAAGGGGCAGTGTTACTTGTCGCTGGTTTACGCAGCTGACCTTGGTCCGCCTCGCACGAGCGGGCGGAAAAGAAGGACAGAGTAGTGATAAGTGGGGTGGCAAGTCAATGGAAAGTTTTGAATGACAAGTTAGCGATAATCCCACCAGCGTTTGTGATTTATGATGGCATTCTGCTACGATAACCCTTTGGCGGATCACCGTTCGTGACGTTCAGCGGATACGATTGCTGTGTTTATCTGGAGAATGCTCTGAATTACTGATCTCTTTCTCTCAGTGTGACTTGTGGTGCGTTGAACCTTCTAGATGATCAGGGCGACTGATATAAAAGTGTGACAAGCCTCCGAGCTGGCAGTTGTTGAATGGGAGAGTCTCGGCGATAGTCGAATAGCGAGAAGAGAAGTGCGTACCGAGAGAAGTGAACTGCGGGAGGAAAATCTACGATTTCGAACATCAGAGCAGTAGACTATAGGATTGCAGGCTGGACTATAGGACTGGATGCATGAATGAAAGACATTTAAATAATGGCATCAGATAGACTGAACGTGTGTTAATTATGAGTATGAGTTAATTGACGAAAACCAAACAGAGGTATAAAGAAGGACGTTAATTAGATTTGAAATATACATAAAATATTGCTCTCACTGTCAAATAAAAAGAGTAATAGCATAGACAGATAATTTACTGCTGTAAATGATAACAATTTGAATAAATTGAAAATCAAATTTAGTTCTTTTATTTTTAGTAAGACTTCTATCCCTAACGAACTCAGATACGCCCCTCAGGTATTTGTGTTACAACAAGCGACCCGGCCCGGTTTCANAAGACTTCTATCCCTAACGAACTCAGATACGCCCCTCAGGTATTTGTGTTACAACAAGCGACCCGGCCCGGTTTCACCCGAGTACCTTATCGACGTGGATTACAACGTTGACGTCTGGCACGTTTCGTGAAACACTCTCAACTTCTGTTTTAAAAGACTGAATATAATTATTATGGGAGTGTAACATGCATTGCAATTGTCTGATTAATGCATTGTATAGATATTGTCGAGTGATAGAACATCGAGCAGAATCTCGTGTTTCAGGATCTGCGATAAAATATATCTGATGGGATTTGTTGTCATCAGGTCGAAGGGGAAAAAGGCTACCGGCCAAATTATATTCCTGCCCTTGTACTTTAAATGTTGACATGAAACCACGCTCGACTATTTGAGTACTCATGAATTAGGTTATATGGAATGTGTTGTTATAGAGACGTATGTGCATCGAAAATTCTCTACTTTTGGGATGTCACCAGTTAGACGCGAGTGTAAAGGTTCTGGAGGTTCATATGTTAATTTTGCCCTGTAAGCAGCACATGCCTTTTGATTCGTATTTCCATTTTAGGGCAGATAAATGTGGACAGGCAACGGTAATACTACCCAATGTAACTGCAGAGTCATGTTTTATAATTTATGGAGGAATCAGAATTCATTCCAGGACACTCTTTATTTGCCCATGATCCAAAAGCATTTGAACTATGAGATCTCATAGCTTGTTCCCTGTTTCTCAGATTAACTTGTCTGGTCCCATCTGTGAGAAGCCGATTCATTCGTTCTACAGGTAACTCATTTTTCCTCTGTGAATCGTGCCTGCTTCGATCTAAAGAAAGACGTGTATCGCGTTCAATAGACTTTTTTCTCTTTGCGTCTGTGGATCATGCCTACTATCTAAGGAAAGACGCGTATTGCGTTCAGCAGTAGTCTTCCTTTCTCTTTGCAAAATATTCCTTTCTCGGTTATTAGTCAACCTAGATTCTCTTTCTTGTTCACTTTCATTTGCCTGTGATAAACGCAATCTTTTAGCGTTTGATGTACTGCGGCGTATATCTGATCTACGCCTTGGCATTGTTGTTTTTTTTTAAAGCCTACTAACAAAGGACATAATGGAATCATATAAGTAGAAAGAATAGTATCTACAATATAAATAGTAGGTACCTACCTATGTAAGTAAGTACACGACACATAAAACCAACACCTATATTTACAATAATTTGTACACAACATACACAAAGTTAATATTGCTCTGAAAATCACCTCAATATCAATAGTACCTATGTATGTAAGTACACAACAAATAACCAATCACATTTATAAGAACAAAAACATTAGTTTAATCTTAACTTTATATCTAACCTATTTAATATTTACACGTACCAAACGGAATAAACAATTATTTGGAATGAAACGAAACAAAACCATAAGTCCCTCTTAACCCGTTGGTACCTCGCCACAACGGCTGTCACGGACGTTTTAAGGGTTAACTTTTAAAGTAATGGCGATAATGTATGCTGTAAAGGACATTTCTTATCTACATTAAACAGTTTTAATTATGAGGTAAAGATTAAGTTCTTTATGGTTAGAAAATACACTTAATTTTAAGTTGGTTTTTACTGCGTAATTTAAATTGTAAATACGTTTGTTACTACTTATCTATTAANAAATACACTTAATTTTAAGTTGGTTTTTACTGCGTAATTTAAATTGTAAATACGTTTGTTACTACTTATCTATTAAGATATATGCTACTGCTGACGTTTTTGTAGATCATTTAATTTTACACATTTATTTCGTACATGGCTTTCATATATCTCTAAAGGATTAGGCAGCGTATTTCATGAGTGTGCGCTGACGGCAAACTATTTTCCCGACTTGATTCAATTATACCGTTAATGCTCAACTCCTATAAATTCTAGGGCACTTTTTTAATACCGGCAAACCTTCCTAGATAAATGCAGATCATAACAGTAAAAACCGCATCCAAATCCGTTCAGTGGTTCTCGAGATTAGCGCAGTCATACAGACAGACAGACGCGCGCCAGGGACTTCCTTTTATACTATGTATTGATGTTTATTGAATACAGTTGGATGTGTGAAAACGCTTTCAAAAATTTTGAAGTCATAATTCGATTTTTATCGAATTCACTCAATTGAAGTGCATGTGAAAACTTCAATTATTCAATAAGTTGAATTCAATTGGTGGAATTCAATAAAATATTTTATATGGTGAAAAGGCCGTAAGTTACACACTGGCATGTAGATTCCCAGTTAAGTTAGCAGCGAATAAATGAAAATAGTTCTTAAGGCTTGGCGTTATATAGTGAGTGTAATAATTAAATTAATGGCAATTTAAGTAAGTATTTCTTGTTTTATACTCTTTAGAATAAGAATTTGCGTGTGACTAACACGTGTACTTTACTGACAATTACATGGTGGATGACGCAAGACCATAGTGATCAGACCCATGGCAGTGTTACATTTACAAATGGCGGAAAAATACAAAACGAGAAGGAAAACATATCCTGAGCAGGGCTACCAACCGTGCACAGTTAACAGACTACAGCAATAGTAATTACTGTAAAGTAAATAAAAAGTACTAGTACAGATTCGACAATCAGTACTGTCGAATGTTCGCTTTGATTTTATTCGTCCCAACTGTCTTAAGGAAGCGTAACTTGACAAACACGAAAACGAATCAGCCGCTACTTGAAAATAACATTTTTTGAACAGTTTTCGTAACCTGCAATCTTGTCACTATTCACAAATGATTGTATAAGACGCAAAACACATGCGTTCATATGAAGTAAATTTAAAAAAATGCATCCTCCTTCCATTGTTTGAAAAATAATAGGGAAATTTCTCTGTTGTTTAATTTTAACATTCCTTGTTATTTATTTTATGTATAGAAATATTATTTGGACATATCACTCGATGGTATATTTGGTTCCGCACGATGAATTTTCCTTTATTCTGAGATTAGTTGGGAAACTGTTGGCACAATCGCAGCGACTGATAGAGTTTATTTTATGCCGTACGAAATGACGTTACTTAAGCCTGTTTTAAAAAACTATATCCAAGCATATCACATCAAAGTTGAAAAAAAAAAAAAGTAGTTTACGAACTACGCCACAGACAAAAATAACATCATTTCATGAAGTGTTGATGTGGGCGTCGNAAAAAAAAAAAGTAGTTTACGAACTACGCCACAGACAAAAATAACATCATTTCATGAAGTGTTGATGTGGGCGTCGCTGTGATATTCGCTGTGCAGTACGAAAAGCTGTCTAAAAATACTTCGTGCAACATTTCGACACTATTTTACCAAATAAATCCAATACGTTTCACACTGTTAACAGAAAATGTGTATAAGTACGGATGCAAATGAATTATTAATTGGACAAGACACAGCTCTGCACTACACACAGAACACACCACGCGAAGTGCCTCAGGTATACAAACTCTGAAAGTCGTGAAACGCAACACAATAAAACACTACAATCAACAAATATAGTCCATTCGCGGTAACTTCCAACCTCTCTGAAGCCCTGCTAAAGTTCTACTTCCAGGATATCCCTCCGCCTCATGGAAACAAAGATTAACAAAGTCTAGAAAATTATATCAAAGGAACAACGGACCGCATTCGAACGCACTCATTTGATAATATTATGCATAAGAACCGTTTCTTACTATGTATTACCAACACGCATGTTATCGCTCTGCTCTCATAAATATTACTAGCAAGTAATAAATTATAATTTATAGATAGAATATAAATAAAAGTTCGATTTAACCAAAATAAGGCACTATTATGTTAACACAAGTATAAAAGACTTGTGGTACATGGAATATTTAGTAAACGACCAAACACGTCANTAAGGCACTATTATGTTAACACAAGTATAAAAGACTTGTGGTACATGGAATATTTAGTAAACGACCAAACACGTCGTACGTATGGTAATTTTTCAAAGGTTTGATTTAAAAAATTTGAAGAAACCACGAATAGACTATTAAAACAATTATTCAGTTTTCACATTAAAAATTACAAGAGACATCATTTAAAATTCAAAATATTTTTATATATAACGTTTTACAGTGTTAAAATTATGTTAAGTAGTTTGAACTGTTCAAGTTTAGATTTTGCGTCTAGCAATTGGAAAATATGATCAGCCGTGCCCCGTGGTGTGTTCACGCCCTGCAAANTAAGGCACTATTATGTTAACACAAGTATAAAAGACTTGTGGTACATGGAATATTTAGTAAACGACCAAACACGTCATACGTATGGTAATTTTTCAAAGGTTTGATTTAAAAAATTTGAAGAAACCACGAATAGACTATTAAAACAATTATTCAGTTTTCACATTTAAAATTACAAGAGACACCATTTAAAATTCAAAATATTTATATATATAACGTTTTACAGTGTTAAAATTATGTTAAGTAGTTTGAACTCTTCAAGTTTAGATTTTGCGTCTAGCAATTGGAAAATATGATCAGCCGTGCCCCGTGGTGTGTTCACGCCCTGCAAATAACTACTAAACCGAGACAGGTGTCCATCTGGAAAGTACGTGAACTACGCAAGGTCGCGCCGTCTCCTACCTTCCTCTTTCTCCGTCTCTGCCACCTTCGGGGAAGAGAAGAAAGCGCTCGGCTGCAAGTGACTAGCGTTACCGTCACCGTAAATTTGTGGCGCGGTGTTAACCTCGCCATGCAGTTCGAGGCTGACTGCCGGGTTCGTGGCTCCAAATTTCTGTGCCCACGAGCTCCTTAAATTCACGCAGGCAGACTTACACTCGTTTGCGTGTAGACAGGTTAAGGTCATAGATTTCCCCTACTCGGAGTTATCGACCCCTCTCAAGAGCTACGTTAGTGCTTGGGCCCTGTCCCTCCCCAGCTGCACAGATCACTTGGCCTAGGAATACACTGGAGAGCCAAAAAGAACTGGTATAGACGTGCGTATGCAAATAACAGAGATATGTAACCAATAAGAGTAACGCGATGCGGTCGGCAGTGCCTATATAAGACAACAAGCGTCTGGCAAAGTTACTGGATCGGTTACTGCTGCTACAATTTGCAGGTTATCAAGATTTAAGTTAGTTTGAACGTGGTGTTATAGTCGGCGCACGAGAGATGGGACATACCATCTCCGAGGTAGCAATAAAATGTGGATTTTCGCGTACGACCATTTCACGAGTGTAGCGTAAATATCGGGAATCCTGTAAAACATCAAATCTTCGACATCGTTGGGGCCGGAAAAAAGATCATGAACGAACGGGACAAACGACGACTGACGAGAATCATTAAACGTGAGAGACGTGCAACCCTTTCTCAAATTGGTGCAGATTTCAATGCTGGAGCATCAACAAGAGCCAGTGTGCGAACTATTCAACGGACCATCATTGATATGGGCTTTCGTAGCCGAAGGCCCACTCGTGTACCGTTGTTTACTGCACGACACAAGGCTTTACGTCTCGCCTGGACCCGCCAACACCGCCATTGGACTGTTGATGACTAGAAACACGTTGCCTGCTCTGATGAGTCTCGTTTCCAATTGTATCGGGCAGATGGACGTGTACGGGTATGGAGACATCCTCATGAATCCATGAACCCTACATGTCAACAGGGTACTGTTCAAGCTGATGGAGGCTCTGTCATGGTATGGGGCGTGTGCAGTTGGCGTGAAATGGGACCCCTGATACGTCTAGATACGACTCTGACAGGTGACAGATACGCAAGCATCCTGTCTGATCACCTGCACCCATTCATGTCCATTGTGCATTCCGACGGACGTGGACAATTCCAGCGGGACAATGCGACACCCCACACGTCGAGAGTTGCTACCGAGTGGCTCCAGGAACACTCTTCTGACTTTACACACTTCCATTGGCCACCTTAATCACCTGACATGAACATTATTGAGCATATCTGGGATGCCGTGCAACGTGTTGTTCAGAAGAGATCTCCACCGCCTCGCACTCCTCTGCAGGATTCATGGTGTGAATTGCCTCCTGCATGCCTTCAGACATTAGTCGANTACTCTTCTGACCCTAGACACTTCCATTGGCCACCTGAATCACCAGACATGAACATTATTGAGCATATCTGGGATGCCGTGCAACGTGTTGTTCAGAAGAGATCTCCACCGCCTCGCACTCCTCTGCAGGATTCATGGTGTGAATTGCCTCCTGCATGCCTTCAGACATTAGTCGAGTCCATGCCACGTCGTCTTGCGGCACTTCTGCGTGCTCGCGGGGCCCTACACGATATTAGGCAGGTGTAGCAATTTTTTTGTCTCTTCAGTGTACGACAGTAGCGTATGGTGATAGGAACTCACTGAGACACGGCCTGTAGAGCAAGGCTGTGCTATATCCACATTTCAATTTCGTTTGGAAACATGTTGACCATATCTGTATTGGTGCGATATATCGCTCCCAGAGAGTACCGAAAATCGATAATGATATATCGCAGATGTCGATTAAATTGATTTCGCAAATATTGTACATTGCCATCATTGCACACCACAATATGTTATCCACGGCAAATTGAGCACTTTTGAATGACTTGCTCAAGATCTGCTTGTATGCACATTGTGTATTATTCCACCATATATAAAAATTAACATTGCTATGGGCCTCCTCACCTTTTTCATGCGCCGGCGAAGTAAAACTGTGGAATTATTAGACAAATAAATATTTTACAAATGTGCTTATTCTTACTCTAATATACATTGAAAAGATAGAAAGCAAAATAAATAATTTTAGAATTTACAAATGTTTACCTAATACTATAAATGCAGTGCCAAGACATGGAGCTAACTTTCTTTCCGTCGTTACCAACTTTAGTGAGCGGATTCCAGTCAGAGTTCACCGTAAAAATATATGCAGGTATGGGGCAGTGACATTTTTCAAAGTTTGATTTCAAAGGTATTCATTTTACCGTGTACAGCCAATAATAACGCATATTGGTAATATTGCATATCGGTAACATCGCATATCGGTAATATCGCGACATGCGATATAGGTATTGCTCTACACTACTATACCATATCAGATTTGCGAGATTTAAAAAAAAGTTTGATGATCGATAGATCGCCATATCGCGCAGCCTTCTGTCGAGGTCACCCCCGAGGAATGACGGTAAATGAGACCCTATGGTGAAAGCTACGTACAGGAGGGAGTAACGTAACTAGCCCAAGACGACCGTCCGGCCAATGGTAACGTTCGCCACGTGTACTGCATGTGAAAATTCGAGCACTAGCCCGCCGGGAATCGAACCCGGATATCCGGTGCACGAATCACAAAGCAACTTCGGTCTCCCATAATCGTAGTAATAAAGTCCTCCCGCCCCCTCGACCATCCACCCAAAACAAAGCAAAGCATTACCTCTGAGGTGCGTCTTCTCATTTCCTCTAATTGGTTCCATATTAATTGTAATGCAATACTATCACAAATGGTGTGAAATTGGAGTGGAGAGATTTGGGCGACTCTTAACACCGAAGTCTTTAGAGCCGATGAGGGCGAAGTGAGGTGATTATGGAGCATCGCAGTGGAGCAAGGGCGGGGGAAATGAGAGATCCCCGAGAAAACCCGCCGACCAGAGGCATCGCCCGGCTACCGCAAATTGAATAATTCAAAATAGTATAAACACGTTAACAATGATAAAATCATAAACTATATTTAAACTTTCTTATCTGACTCAGGAACTTAGAAGAAGGTCCTTAATTCTTTCTGCGAAGGGTTATTTCATCAATCTTCATTTTTCCTTTATTTATTCTATGCCTTTGCAGTAGATATTATATGAGAATGTAATAAAATACTTTAAGAATAACTGTCTCCTCAGCTGTGTAAAAAATTCATAATTACTGTGGGGCCAAATATAGACAGGTGTTACGCCCTTGTCACACTGTCACATTTCCGCATTCAGATATGTTTCACAATAAATTAGAAAGAGGATTGTTGGGAAAAAGATATGGTCATCAGTTTTTCTGTCCAATAAGTGTGGTCACAAAATATCAGATATGTTAAAAAAACTATGCCATTCTGCCGAAGTATTTTTATCTGGCTGTGCTGTTCTGATTTTGTATAGGAACATAGTTTCCAGTTTTCACAGAAACGCTGTTGTTTTATCATGTATTCCAGTACAGGAAGGATAGTGCAAAAATGTCAAATTATTTGATTAAAAAAACCAATTTTGTTAAACAAAGTTATTTGCTGCATGTTTTCTGCGTGATAAAATTTAATTTCTTTGGTTTTTTTTTAATCTTCTTCCCGAAGGAAACGTAGGATAATGAGATCACCTTCCTGTCTGTGTCGTTTTGTCCTCTAAAACATTATAACCATTCACAGATTTTCAATAAAATTGTACACTTATAGTAATTAGCAAGTAAACCCGACATTAATGAATTTAAACAATATTATAGTTATTATTTTTTAAAATGACGGCTATTTTAGTTGTTCGATGATTAAGCGTTTCTCAGAAACCAATGGACTGACTTGAAACAAATGAAGTAAACACTATCAACATTAAATGCAGAAACTCATTTCCTTACCGTCCGGCCGATTTGGCAGTTAACGACACCTGAATAACTACCTTAAGTCATATCTCGGGGTCTGCTAACCTGATTCCCGCCAAGTTTAATGGAGTGTCAGATCCACCGAACAATTAGACCAATTTTAACGAAACTTTGCATGCTTTATCACTTACTGCGAGTTTTAAATACGCTTATTCACAGGTTCATGTGTACACTTAGGAAGATAACGCCACTTGACAAAATACGGATCTACGGTGATACCGTGGGTACTACGGTTTCGGCCAGTCATGTTGAGCTATAGTTACCAAACACATTAAAATAAAACGTTAGAATATCACACACTTATTAAAAAAATTGTGACAGATAGTTAAAATGCCACTCTCACGGCGGCATTAAGACTAGTTTCGACCAAATTTGTGCATTGTCTGTACATGTTGCTAAGATCAAATGTAATAATTTCACAGCCTTCTCTCTCGTCACCGTTTTGAAAGATAGAATCACGAGAGAAAAAAAATTGAAATCTCACATTATTTCTCGAGAACAGCTCATTCGATTTCCACCTAATTTGACATACAAGCTAACACGTTGCAACACCACCGATGCATTTGCTCTACAAGTTAATGTGTTATATGGTTAAGACTTAGAAAATTTTAAACTGTATGATATGTTAAATATTGGGCTTAATTATGTGTATGTTAAGAGTTTAGCAGTGTGGTGTAGTGTTTAGACTACTCGCCTCGGCGGGGTCACCCCCGGATTTTCGCACGTGGGAATCGTGCCGGTTGATACCGCTGGTCGGCGGGTTTTCTCTGGGGATCTCCCGTNCATGCTCACCTCGCTTCACCATCATAGGCTCTCAAGGCCTCGCTGTTAAGTCCCACCCGAACCTCTTGATTCACTCATTAATCGGAAACTGCAAATACAGGATGCCTGTTCCCGTAGGCTAGATCAGCGCTTACTGGATAATGTTGTTGTTGCGCGCAGGTACGGGAAGCTGCAGGGCGTGGTGGTGGGCGGGCGGAGGCCGACTCAGGGCCGCCAACAGCAGCAGCAGGCGACGCAGCCCGCCGTCGAGGTGTTCCTCGGCGTGCCGTACGCGACGCCGCCGCTCGGCGTCAACCGCTTCGGGCCGACGCGCGCCCCCTCGCCGTGGGACGGCGTGCGGGTGTCCGACTCGCCCGGCCCCGCCTGCCCCCAGCGGCCGCCGGACATCTCCAACGAGACGGCCGCGCTGCAGCGCATGCCCAAGGGCAGGCTTCAGCACCTCAGGAGGCTGCTGCCGCTGCTGAGGAACCACAGCGAGGATTGCCTCTACCTCAACATATACTCTCCTCTGCAGGGTGAGCACCGCACTTCTCTCTCTTTCCTACATCGGCTGTATCATACTCCCTCAGAAGACCCTCTAACATTGCGCTCTTGATTGCTGAGTCACAACATTCAACACCAACAAGTGCATGCATTTTATGTATTATATATACACGTAGCTGTGTTTGTTTATAAGTATATAGCTAGTGATGCAACGGATATTCGCATTCGCATTCGCCAATATTCGCATGTTTTTGAACATTCGCATTCACATTCGCGAAAATGATGCCAATATTTTGCGAATGTATTTGGCATTGAAAAATGAAAATGTTTATTAAATAATAATGCAACTGCTATGATTAAGACATTTTTATTTATTAACATATTTTTTTATGTGTAAGTGTATTTTAATGATATTTGGGAAACAGCCTTGTAGTTATTCACTAGATTACATAACAGAAAAATTCTCTTGATATTCTTTTATTCTAATCTACCTAAGCAAAATCAAATTAAGGCAGGTAATTTCTTAAAACTTCTAAACTATATTAAAACCATTGAACTGCTTTAACACAAAACAATGGAATAAGATATAACCCAACCTTTTTAATTATACAAATCAACTTTAAATGAGATCTTTTGTAAAAACTCTTAACAGTATGCATTTATGCAACCTAAAGGGTATCTTATTCAAATATGTGAGATCTTTTAATGAACTAGTAATCATGTTTAATTGTAAATCAAATCGACTTCTTATGAATAAAGTTAAAAATATATTGTGAAGAAAAACAAACAATATAATAATCTTCTTTTCAATTAAAACAAATATGTTCTTAACATTTTGTTAATTTTAACTTTGGTACTAATACTAACTCACTAATTATGTAATTTTTAAGATATCCATTAAACATTACTTCTTGAAATCGAAAAATAAAACTATGAAAAATTGTTTATATCTAAGCACAATTAAGTGAAACACTTAGTAATTAAATAA
The DNA here is from genome assembly GCA_002778355.1 of Clitarchus hookeri. Classification (NCBI taxonomy): domain Eukaryota; kingdom Metazoa; phylum Arthropoda; class Insecta; order Phasmatodea; family Phasmatidae; genus Clitarchus; species Clitarchus hookeri. The sequence goes on from NQII01001397.1 coordinate 352,883, forward strand.
GAGTAGAGGAATATTAAACTTCAGAAATAGAAGTTTTGAAGCCTTTTCTCCTTGCAGCCTATTTGGGTGGGGTGTGTAAAGAAGACCAGCCCCACTAAAGACCCTTTCGCTAGGCACACTTGTGGGTGGTGTTACTAAATATTGCCTGGCTATGGGAGAAATAATACCATAATTCTTATTATTTACCGCCCACCATTTAAGTGGATCTGCATCATTTTCCACACGTTTATATAATAAATATTCATTGATGGTTTTTTTTTATCAAAACTTTTATAGGGTTCGTACTTACATTTTCTTCTTCTTCTTCACTTTCGCTGGAATCCATCAGCAATTTCATGGTGTCTCTTAAAGATATAGATTTCTCTGTCAGACTGGCACTGGAACCAGATGTTTCAATCCGATGAGTAGTCATTCTGGCACGCTTAGGATTTGAACAAGACGATAGGCTTGATTCATCGTTTCCAATTGACTCTAAAATATTTTTCACAACTTGATCTCTGATTGAAGAATTTTTGAAAAATTTTAATTTGTATCTTGGGTCAATAAAAGTTGCCGTAGCAAACAATACGTCATTTTCCAAATGGGAAAATCTGCGACATAGTTCTCGTTTAAGAACTAAAATCGTATTCCCAACGCATTCGTCGGTCACATCAAATTCACCAATAATTTTTTCCAAAGTGGACAATAATGGAATTACTGAGGATACAGAAATATTGGCTGCACTTAGTTCTTTTGTAATTTCTTCAAAAGGTCTGAGTAAAGTTTTTTTTTTTTTCACAATAATCCACTCTTCGGAAGTTATTTGTGAAATCTTGTTATTCTGGGAAGCATAAAGACATAACGAATCTTTGTTTTTCAAAATACGCTCTAACATATACACGCTGCTAATCCATCTTGTAGCACACTCTTGTATGATTTTCAGCTTTGGCTGATCGAGTATTTCTTGTAGAGCAGCCAGTTCATCTTGAGCTACATTTAAGTGATGAACATGTGTTGCCATCTTTTTACATTTTGCAATCACTGTTATAACGGAATCTTGTGCCTTAAGCCCCTCCTTGACAACCAGCTGAATTTGGTGTGACGAACAATCAATGTCTCTAATTAATAACAAGGAAATACCTTTTTTCATGTTTGTGCCACCATCTCTAACAATGCATTGCACTTTTTCTTTAGGTATTTCCCAATGCGACAACATGGTTTCAAGTTTTATAGCTATATTTTCACCAGTATGTCGGCCATCGTTAAATACCTCTGCGTTTAACACAATAATTTTTCTCTCAAAGTTTTTTGTTATACCATGACATGTAAGACTCAGCAAAGATATTCCTGAACAAGAATCAGACCAAATATCAGTTGTAAACGCCAATTTTTCAAATAACTTAATTTAGCCCAAAATTTTATCTTTAACTTTGCCGTAGAAATTCTCACATATAAACGAAGAAAAATGTTGTCAGCTTTTTATATTATACGACGGACAAAGATGGTTCAATAGTCTGACAAATCCAACGCTTTCGACAAAACTAAAGGGTAAGTCCTCTAAAGCAATCATTTCGCTTATTAAATTATCAATTTCCAAAGACTTGGCATTGTTGTTATCCCACTTTTTTGTTTTTTCGACGCAATCAGTCAAAGACATTTGTTTCAGGTCGGTTTTCGTACATTGTCGCGAAGTGGAGGCCACAACACTTGTTGTAGAAGCATTTCGCTTTTCATTTTCCCTATTCTTTAAAGCATTATACTCGTTTTTATGCAAAGCTTCCAGGTGATTTCTCATAGCACTTGTTGTTCTTCCTTTGCGCGAGTATTGTTTATTACATATTTTGCATTTCACATTTTGAGCATCACATATTTTAAATAAGTCCAAACTTCGCTCACACACCACCGCTTCATTTTGAAATATCACTTATCACTGTACAATTACAACAATAGAGTCTTTACAAGTTAAAAACAAAACTTAAGTATGTTGACTCGACGCTGCTCCCACCTGTACTATACAGGTTTGTGGATAGAAGGGTACGTAGTAATTTGGTACGGTGCTGGCTAACGGCACCTTGGGCTGCTCTAAGAGGGGTGACACAAAGACGTAACTGGGTTCGGTTTATTCACGCTTAACNATTACCTCAATGCTGGTGGCTGGCGTTGTCGTGCTGTCTCGGTGTCTCTCCCGGGAAGTCCTGGGCTCGATCCCTGGACGTGCAGTTCTCTACTCGTCGCTCGTCGTTTCTCATATCTGACTCTCTCGTGACTCCGGCGTAACTCCCGACTCCGTCGTAACTGTCGTGTCGCTGCTGCTCCGTCGTAAACGTCTCGTAACTCTCGCGTAACTGACCTCAACTGCCCTTCACTCTCGCGTAACTCTCTTAACTGTCTCGTAACTGACTTAACTTTCCTCCGTGGCTCCTGTATATATACGTTTCTGTTCAATTTTCCATAGAACTCGGGACTTACCCTCTTGTGTTTGCGGTGGGATAGGGGTAGGTGGGGTGCACTGTTTTCCCCCGATTTGTAATTTCTTGTGGCGAGGGGCGATAATATGCCCGGGACTCCCCGTGTTCGCAGCGTCACGTCGTGACTCAGGCAACATGACAGGTGCAGTTGGTTCGAGCTCGGGGATTCCTCTGGTCGTTAGGCCATCGGTTTAC
>NQII01001397.1:355655-385191 GCA_002778355.1 Clitarchus hookeri
CCCCGATTTGTAATTTCTTGTGGCGAGGGGCGATAATATGCCCGGGACTCTCCGCATTCGCAGCGTCACGTCGTGACTCAGGCAACATGACAGTTGCAGTTGGTTCCAGCTCGGGGATTCCTCTGGTCGTTAGGCCATCGGTTTACGGCGTGGGTAATAATAGCGTCGCCACTACTGGTAGGTATGAGCGGTACGCGTCAAGGTAACCTCAAACTAACTCTTTACGAAAACATTATTAGCAGCTAACTTCATTCAGTAAGCCAGCAATCACGATTTGTTTACTTCATTCAGAGTCGTGGCATATGGGCTACTCTCGGTTTTAACATGGCCGCCTGGCCTGCCAGTTCTAAACGCGCGGTAAAATTCGAGTTCGTAGGCGCACGCTTTTGGCGCCATATTTGAAAAACCAACATTCGCATTCGCATTCGCATTCGCGAATGTCGGAGGTGAATATGCGCATTCGCATTCGCGAATGTCGGAGGTGAATATTCGCATTCGCATTCACATTCACGAATGTTGAAAAATCGACATTCGTTGCATCACTAGAAAGTATCTATTAGAAGCATCGTATATGCGAACACTTAGCATATTTGTCCACCATTTTGTGAGATAGCACTAAACGAATAAATTAAGTTTTTATGTTATATATCTGCGAACAAATGACTGATACCTACAGAATTTAGCAAAGAAGTAGTACTGAGGCATGCGATGTAAATGGGCTTGTTTTAAGTCAAACACTTATTTTCAAAATGGCGGCCTTATAGCCATCTTAGCTCAGTAAGCTTTATTGTAGAAAAAACATAATCAATCCCAACTTAGTTTCGTAGGCTGGCAGTACAGTAAATATTACAACTATCATATGTGTCTACACAGAGCCTCTTTTGTCCGCCATTTTGTATGACATTAACACACAAATACACACTTTTTTTGTCATATCTAGGCACACAATTGATTGATTCCTACTAATTTGACAAATGCTTCTTTTCATAATGGCAGTTATAACAACACTAATGTGATATTTCTACAAAAGTATGTAACCGATTTTAACTTAACATTGTATACTGTATTTATGGCAATCATTGAATGTGCTAATATGAAACGTTTTTGTCCTCCATTTATGAAGATCGCCACACGAAATAAATTTCGGTTTTATGACATATCTCGAAGATCAATCAACTGATTCACACCAAATTTTCGTCGCAAGCAGTGCTAAAGTGGTGTTATGTGAACTAACATTTCTTAGGGTTCTGCAGGCTTTTTGTTGATGGTGTTGACATAAATAATTTAGGTTAGTATGTTGTGTCTATTAAACATTTCTTTAAAATTTTTTCCAAATTTTTAACAAAATAGTATTTAAAAGAAGCATAAATAATTCATTCAGAGGTCCTCTTTTACCTGCCATTTGTGCAAAATAGTGCAATGGGAGGTAATTGAAAATTTTTCTATATTTCTGGAACAATTAAAATAATTTACACTAAAAATTTGCAAACCATTACTGAAGGCCATGCAAACATACATGATTTAGTTGGTGCAAAGCATTGATTTTCAAAATGACGGCCACATAAATATTATTATAATCTTGTTTCTATTAAACAATCAAACCGAATTCAACCAAAATTTTTATGCTAACAGTGTATATTTTAAATAACCTAAATATAGAACATTTTTTAGGCAATTTTGTACGACCACACCAAATTATAAAATAAAGTTTTTATGCCATATCTCGGGGACCAATCAACCGATTTCCAGTCGGCCTTGATCGTGTGACAGTAGGTTGTCTGGTTGGATGTGACTCGCTAATTATTCTAAAATAAATGTTCTATACAATAGTCATATATATACACATGATTCAGCTCATGCTGGACTTGCACGATCTAAGTTTCAAGAGCCTAAATCCCATGATTTGCGAACAGTATTGCCAACAATGTAAGTAGTCCAACTTGAGTCAGCGATGGTACCACCGAAGACACACGCCTGTCGTAGGCACGCCATTAAATGAACACTACATCTTTACTAATACTCTGCAATAGCTCGCTGGTTCGAGCACAAAATTAAAATCAAGCAGAATTTTGTATTGGTCCAAAAATATATGCGTAGTTACGAACACGACCGGTGATATCATGCATACTGTGATGAAAGAGTCGAACACAATATAACCTACCAGAATGGTAGCTATGAAGGTCAGGACAGAGAAAACGATCTATCATCTGTCGCATCAGACTTTGGCCATATTACCTTCATAGATCGCGATGTCGCGTGACCAACATCCCATCACGAATGAACAATGCAACATCATCAACATTAAATATTTTCCCCATTAGCGGTAGTGGTGGGTTTCGAGTTATGATAGTTACACGTTAGTGGGGGTGATGGGAGCTGACGAAATAGCCAATGACATATAGTGGTGTTGTGTAGGGGTTTTACTATAGTTAGTAAATTGAGCTGGTTAACTCGACCGTAGTGTGAGAAGAGGGCCGTGGCATGGTGGTAGCGAGGAGGAGGTGAGTCGAACTTTAGCATGTAATCAGGGTGAGGTATGGCAACTGATTGCTGAGGTTGAGGGGAACTGTAACCAGTCGAACTACAGGGAGTAAAATGTGTGGAGGAAACTATCTGAAGTAATGGTTAGGGGATGGGTGTCTGTGGGTTGGGGGATGGTGTGGAGTCTGACAACGAGGGTGGGTGGAGAGTCGTATGAGAGAGTTATTGGCCATAGTGTATGGTAGGTAGGAACTGAAGAATCAGTCGCCTGCTGATCATCGTCATACCAAGGAGTGCACCACCATATTTACAAGATTCGAACCCTCAAGGTCACGCACATCCAATAAGGTGTTTGGCATCAGTAATGTAATTTGTTTCGTCGATTATTACGAGATATTGCAATTTTGTATGATTTTTTCTCGATTTTTCGAGTTTATGGTTATTGCAGTCAAGGTATAGGTCACTGGAGTCAAGGTAAAGATCACCTACATCGAACGCGTCGGTCGTGGTCAGTAAAGTAATTTTTTCCCTCTTTTTAACGATTGTTTTATTTCTAAAGGCTTTATCTTGGTTTTATGAGCCTAATGTCACCAGGGTACAGGTAATGTAGATTCGCCATCTAGTATGGGTCAGAAATAAAATTAATTCTACCGATTTTTAAGAGATTTTTAGATTTTTATGAATACTTTTTTTTTGCTTTTGCGAGTTTAAGGTTACCATGGTCAAGGTCAACATCAGTCACATACAATACGGATGCCACGCTTAATAATGCATTTTTCGTCAATTTTTATGAATTTTTTATTTTTGCGATTATTTTTCGATTTTTGAGTTTAAAGCTACTGGGGTCAAGGTCAAAGTCACTCAAGTCTAACATGGTTGTCAGAGTTAATAATGCCAGTTTTCCCGATTTTTTAAAAGATTTTTTCGAATTTTTGCTTTTCTTCTTGAAGGCCTTCAAGACTATCCCAAGATATTTGCAAGCCAAGGTCAATATCATCCACATACAGCATGGCTGCTGGGATCAGTAACGTAAACAAATATAAACATTGACCCACCTGATCTGCTGGGCCTGGCTTGGAGCCTTTAGTCCGCCTTGCTGTTATGGGGGGCTATATGGTTCATTTCCATATACCCGTATAGCGAGGAGCCTCCAATATACTTTTAGTGTTTTGAGAACTATGTGGCTCATTTCTCTTGGAGCCTCGATTCCGGTGACTGCTCTGAGGACATTTTGTCCATCGGATCGAATAGCCTTGAATACGCTTTGGTAATTTGAGAACTCGATAAAAATAATTTTTTTTTTTTTTTTTTAATTTTTGGGAGAAAGGGCAATTTTTGGGCAAAATAAAATGTTTCTGAGTTATTTTAGAGTAAAACAGTTTATTTTGCAGATAACATGTCTGCGCCAGGCCGACGAATGCGATCTCCGCCTGTGGCGTCAACCAAGATGGTGGACGTCTCCTAGCTCCTGATGCCTGATGCCTGATGCCTGATGCCTGTGCCAGAAAGAACCAAATCATACTAAAGACCACCTTAGCTGTAGTCCTTTCAGCAGCAAATGAAAAATGGTTCCATTTTCTGCCGCCTTTTCAAAAGGGTAGCTTTGATATTGATGGCCACTGAGAACGGTCTCTTTGTTACACTCGGAAAAATTGGCTTATTATTAGCAAAGTTACATATATGTATAACACATTTTTTTTTTTAAATTGTCATTTGATCGGCGAACGATCCATAATGAAGTAAATATTTGATGTATTCTTGGCTTTCGGATTCGATTCGCGTCAAGTATTTTCTTCCCGGCGTTTCAGCAGTCGTTGCCGCTGCCATTTGCAGGGTTTCATCATAGCAGTTAGACTTTAGCTGATATAGCAGTTAGACTTTACGTGCTATGTCGAGAGCCTGAAAATGGCAGCTGCAACGACTGTTGAAACGTCGGGAAGAAAATACTCGACGTGGCTCGAATCCGAAAGCCAAGAACCTTTTTGGCAATGGCCGTGAAAGCCCGCTATCAATTTTAAATATTTAATGCGCCGGAATTACACGTAGGCCCTACTGCTAAGAGAGAGAGAGAGAGAGAGAGAGAGAGAGAGAGAGAGAGAGAGAGAGAAAGCTAAGCTGAGCTTGTAAATATGTTAAATATGAAACATTAACTCCACACATTGATTTTTTTTTTGTAGTTTACAAGGAATTATTTGGAAACTAGTTGCTTAATATAACATTTGTAGCACTACAAATAAGTCGGAGTAATTTTCACAAACCTTTACTGGGAACGTTTGAAACTAACGTTGAACTTTAAAAATCAAGTGTTGTAGAATTCAAGTTTATCATAAATATAGAGTTGGGCTGCATAAAAAATTTTGTATGTTTTCTAAAACATGTGTTGTAAATATACAATATTTGAGCTGTAGAGTTACAAAAACACCCTTCCTTGGCAACTAGTGGCCGAATAGTTGTTGGTAAGAAGGAAAGAAAAGTTTTACTGTGTTTATAGCTAAAAGAAGACGTATCTTGAAAGCCGAATACATAACACTGCAACAGTTAACGAAGTATATTTAAGTTTTTTACCGTAAAGCAGGCTGTTGTATTCCTAATCCGTGTTTGCATCTAAATAGTTACTGGGCTTAGTTCTTTTTTTTTCACGTCGAAATTGAAAGTGTTGTTACTTCTGCTTTATAAGGACATTAGGGACAATATTTCCTACATCATTAATGTCACAGTGTTGCCGCCAAGGGCCAGGATTTAATCAAGAGCTACAAGAGTGCAACAAACAGGCTTTAATAAGCACGAAGGAAGTCTGAACAACTTCATCACGTTGAGGGGTTCGTGGAGGCTGTTAACGCTAAAGCGTCAAGCTAATGTGGGTAGGAAACGGGACTGGAAGTTGCTCGAGCCCAAACACGGGAATAATTAAGAATTTGTAAACGCCAAGTTGGTAATCAAGGCAGCCCCTTAGCTTTAAGCAAGTCTATGCATGGAAGTGGGACTCAAAAAATTATACCAATCCATAATAAGTACTACACTCTACATCTGAGTTTTACTTTCAATGGTTGAAGATGTATTTAGTTACTGTGGTACGGCTTAAACAGGCAATAGAGGTTCTTTATCGTTGATACCAAATAATTACTACGGTATTATCGTAATGTATTTCAAATGCGACCCCGTCACCCCTATTTTATTATACGGCCTTTTTATGTCAGATGCCACGCTGGACTAGCAACTGTACGCTATAATAAGCCTAAATATTATGGTTTAGATACAGGTGGAGTAAACGAAATTTTTTTTGTTATTGAATTCTTTTCTTGATAATTTGTACCTTTCTATTTGTAACTAGATTGTAATGTTTATGGTAAATGAAGCATTAAAATACATCCATGCGAAAACGCTAAATATTACCAACAGAGTTCTGTACGGAATATTTATAGCATTCCTCTAATGGGTTTGACATTTTCAGAGCCGTGCGATTTCTTGACGGCCCCTCGGCGATTTTTGTCTTCCAACGACCATAAATTCATCTCGAAACAATGGAGAACGCTGTAAAAAAATATATTTGTCGCGTCAACGACTTTTCGTGACGTACGTCCAAAAACTCATGCTTAAATGAGGCGGAGAAAACGTGGATAATATTGCTATTTAGATCAAACATCACTTCAGTTGTTTTGCGACGTTACCTTGCACGACTCTACAACGCCCCCTGGTGGTGGGTACACTGGGCCCACTAGGAATCCCCTCCCCCCTCAAACTCAACACCAGAAGACGTGCCGAAAATCTGAGTCTGCTGCAGCCTCCCTAAGAAATCTATAAATGTCCACAGCTGAAAAGCAATACCCAGAAACCCCAATCCAGAAACCTCAAACCAATTAAACTGAAATGTGAAATAAACAAAGTTGCCTCAAGGATGTAACATTTCATGATAAGCAAAAGAGAACTTTGAGGCTATGTGATTTATTTTCATTCATTTACACTTAGGCTTTATGCCCATAAATAAATTATGTATAAAAACATTAATGGGCCAAAACACACACAAGATATATGACACTCAATAATACCAAAATTCCTAAAAAGTAGCCGCAGCCATATCACAATTACCTAAATTGTTTACTACAAAATTTCTATAATTATTTTAGATTATAAAACGACTTCGAATTTAAAGCTACAAGTATAAATGCAAAATACTGGCACAATAATAATAATAATTCCTAAAAATCTTGCTAATTTGCCTTTCAAAAAATGAGCGCATCTTGTATATTATGTGTTTCTCGTTAAAATGTTCCCGCATTTACTAATTTGTCTAAAAACAAATTACTGCAAAAATTTTATTCAAGTTGTTTTTTTGGCGCAGAAGGCAAATCAAATTACTAACCACAAGAACACTACAAATGGAAATATTACTTTCTCAGTTTTTTTTTTTTTTTTTTTTTTTTAGTGCATTAAAAGCGTTTTGTGTCTCAAAATAAGAAATGCAAGAGTTAACCGGGAAACCATTTACATAGAAAACCTTAAAAGGCATTTTTTTCAACTTTGATGACAATATTTTTTAATAATATTCTGTACGTTTATGTACCCATTCCATTCTTCTAAAACAGTATTTTCCACAGGGATTGAAATAAATNGTCTTACGCTGTATGTTCTGATTTTATAAACGTGAAGTTCTTCATACTTACATCACGCTAGTATTCAGGCAATATTTTTACCGCGCCGGACAAACGGGCGTGGTAATTTTCCGTTACTTCTCCGGTGCCACGACTAGTGACTTAGAACTTCCAGTTTTATTTTCATCCAAAGTAAGAAATAATAGCAAAATATAAGGCAGGTAGAAATTAAAGTGGCGGTGTTAATTCTTTTAATTGAAGGCGGCAGGCAGCATGACATGGCGCGCTGGGCGGGTGCATTTGACGAGGCATACGTGTCTCAACTGCATTATCAATGACAGTAAATAGGGCCTTCCCAACCATTGCAGTGATATTAAACAATGAAGGCAGTTTGCCATGCGCTCAGTTGTCAAACATCAGTAAATTCGGCCTAGAAAGCGCACCGACGCTGTCTACATGAACTGCAGGACTTGCTACCCTGTGAAACCCAGCGACTATCGCGGCAATCTTCTCGCGCCGTTACTTGCGCCAACAGTCCGCAGATAATCGATTGGCACGCCGGGACGTCTTTTGTACAGCGACGAAGCAAACATCTGAGCGACTAATCACGTCGCTTAGAGGAGTGCTATACAAAGGACGAGGAAACTACGTAAATTACACGGCAACACTACCGAGAAGAAATTGCTGGCTACCGATGGCGTGCCAGACGAATTCTATCACCGCCGTCGGCCATTAATAAAGACGGAGTTTTTCCGATACCGAATTACAGCCACGGAATTACTCTACCATTTTTTAAGACACGGCAAGTAAAGTAATGGGCACTGTGGATGCCATTGTACGGTGGTCGTTTTTGAGATTGGTCTTTTGTGTGTTGTGATGACTTGTTTGACGTCGAGCTTTGTGAATTTTCAATTTTTCATATTCAATAGGTTCTGATATTCGGCCATATTTGTAATTTTTTTTTTTTCTTTCTTGCCAAACATGTTAAGTACTTAAGTCCAGGCGCATTTCGTGGCGTGTTCGTAGAGCTGAAATGTTCCGGGATGGACGTGCGGACCGAGTCTAGCGTGCGANGTTCCGGGATGGACGTGCGGACCGAGTCTAGCGTGCGATAATTGTGAAGATTACCACCGATAGGAGAACAATACCCAAACTTGGAACTTAAGACTGCGTACGCCTCGTGTCACGTTCACGGGAGTGCGAAGTGAACCATTCAAGTAGTAGTTAATTACCATCTCGTCGCAATAAACAGCGGAACTACCGCGAGTGTGAATTGAACCACAGTTGAGATTCGTTTGCGGATGTGTCACGTGTCACTTGTGAGATGGCGATGCGGGCCAGGTCAGCAGTGTGTGTCTTATTACCCGGCCGGCTCTCTGCGTTGCGTGCTTCACAAACAATTCCGGACGGAAGTTAGCGCGCAGCATGCTGCGGGTTTTTTCTCTGCTGGGATCAGATTTACGTGGCGCGACTGTACATGAAGCTCTGGCGCTTGGGCGGTGTCCAGTTTTGCCGAGAACCGAGTAAGCGGTCTTAACGCAACGCAGCGAGAAATGCAAGTATTTTTTGGAACGTTTTTTAGTGAAGGGAATTCTTCTATCATCTACTTGCATTTTGCAAACGACGATTACAATTTTGTCCGTCTTTCTACCAATTACAGTGGGCGTTGAAAGAATGCTTGCAAGCCGACTGTACACGCTTAGTGCGAAATTACGACAGGAATGCTAAGCAGTTAGACTTTGTTCGTAATAAGTGGAAAGATTACATACCAGTAATGGCAAATTACCCAATTTCTTCGAGTCGGCCTTCTCTTAAAGTTGTGGGGTATATATGCCTGTGGTATATTTAAATAATTCTGGCTTTGAGTTTTACCACCCGAGCACTGTTAAGAAGTGTTTTTGTGAATATGTAAACGCCATTTTTTAAATACGCAAATGTATGGTCGAAGAATNCCGAGCACTGTTAAGAAGTGTTTTTGTGAATATGTAAACGCCATTTTTTAAATACGCAAATGTATGGTCGAAGAATAGTTGTTCTGTGGCACAATTTGTGTTTGTAATTTTCAATTTGTGATTTCCGGTGTTTTTGACACTACCGGCAAACAGTCGACAGTCCATATTTGCATCGGCCTGATTCCCGGATTGAATCATCGGACAAGCATAAGCTGGCCGAAGTTTGTCGGCATGCTTTTACTGGCCTGAATCTGGCTCATAACTTTCATATATGTTGGGGTACTCGTTTTAATAGCAAATTATGACAACGATATGTTAAGGAATAAAGGAAAATCGTAAAATCAAATAAATTTTAAAGTACTTTTTAACTCCTCCTTTTATGGGGTCGGACGCTCTTATTGTAATTGTTACCACATCTGACTTGAAACGTCAATACCAGAGATTCGATTATAGTGAAGAAGCAGTAAACACATGATAATGTTTTGCTATATATATGTATAAGTATATATATGGGGTTAGGCACTTACTGTAAAAGGGTTCTTAGTGCGAAAACATGTGGTTTATTAAAGAAGGTAAGAACGTATCTGACTGGCTTAAGTTAGTGGCATGGTTTGACGGAACTCTATAACTACCCATTAAAAAGCAGATATTTTACATTTATCCTGGTATTTCACAATGAGGCGTGGTATTTTGATAACTTACAATTAACTGCTAAACTTTATTTCTTTCCAACGGAAANTATATATATGTATAAGTATATATATGGGGTTAGGCACTTACTGTAAAAGGGTTCTTAGTGCGAAAACATGTGGTTGATTAAAGAAGGTAAGAACGTATCTGACTGGCTTAAGTTAGTGGCATGGTTTGACGGAACTCCTTAACTACCCATTAAAAAGCAGATATTTTACATTTATTCTGGTATTTCACAATGAGGCGTGGTATTTTGATAACTTACAATTAACTGCTAAACTTTATTTCTTTCCAACGGAAACAAAATTATTAATGCTCTGGTTTTGTTGCGACATGCAATTAAAGAAAACTATTTTGAACAGATTTCAATAAATTATCAATCTGAATTATATGTTAGACTGAACTAAGTATGTTCCGATCAGAATTGAGCGTTGATTTTTAGACGTAAATGGAAAGATATAATAGGAATATAAATTTTTTCCTTAAAAAATTTCTAGTACGCACAGGTCCATAGAAATAATAAGATATGTATAATGAAGTTCATAATATTCAAGCAAATGTACTATCGCCTTTGGTCTAGCTAGAGTTTTTAAGTTCAGTACGTGCATTAATTTGAACAAACATAGACAAATATGAAATATTATTTGCATGCATGCATGCATGCATGCATGTGAAAAGTCTTAAAAAATACTTGAAAACTTGTCAGCTGTATTATTTTGCTCTTGTCTGTTTACAAAACACACTGTTTTTTCTACCAACCCAACAGAAATGAACGATGCACGTAACTCTCTGTTCGGTCGACTACATGTTCGCTATAAAANTCTTGTCTGTTTAAAAAACACATTGTTTTTTCTACCAACCCAACAGAAATGAACGATGCACGTAACTCTCTGTTCGGTCGACTACATGTTCGCTATAAAAAAGGCTGTGAGAAATTTTTTTTTTTCAGCTCGCTCAACTGACGTGTAACCAATCCTCCCAATACCGCGCCTCCCTAGGGATTCTTTCTTCCCGTCTTCCGTGCCTCGTAAACAAAACTGCCAGCAACTAAGTAGATCATTAATTCACTAACTTCATGGGCGTATGTCCACACTGTTCGTTGCCGGTAACGTGTTTGTTTGGACGGGAATTNTGAGTGAAGACCGTAGAATCAAGGCAGCCCATGCAGGATGAGACATGAGAATAACCACCTCCACAGTCGGAAACATCTCTTGCAAAATACTGTGCTTTCCATCAGCGCTCGGGGGCCCTGATGTTTGCTCGTGAATATAAAACTGCTGGTCATAACGTAACTATGTGCATACCTTGGTACGTGAGGAGCACGGTGACATTAGAGGTGACGTCATAGTAGCTGCTCCTTGCGTGGGCGTGCGCGCGCATCTAGGCCGTTAAATACCAGGCAGGCGCTTGCTTTCAGTCTGCGTTCTCACCCGTGTTGTTGTGACGCGTCTGATAGCGGCCCGTTTTTGTTCAGGTGCGATGTAAGTCGGTGCTCAGTGGAGCAGCATGCGTCTATCGCCCGCGCGTACTGCAGAGCTCAGTCCACAAAGGCGCGCCAGCAACAGTTTATTAAACAGTTTGGGGGCTGGACACAGCCTACAAAGTCTACCATTCGATGAGCGAATATCAAAGGGCCAAGAGCGAGTGGAACATCCTGTATAACGAAAATAAACCCAGCGATTTCCTCTCGGTGCGATGATTGTCTGTGTTGTGAAGTGAGATTACACGGTAGCGCCACTGTGACAAAGCAAACAACTTTCTGTAACCACGGGGACACAGAACTTGAGCACCGCGATCGGGAGATAATGTCTGAATCGCGCGCGCGTGGGGGAAAAAAATATTTCACGTCGGCTGCCATTCAAAAAAGGCTTTGAAAGATATGGCTGTGGCCTAATTTTAGAGGAAAGAACGAATTCGATCGGGAAACCGAAATCTTGTATATTTACGGTTCATTAAACTGACTTAAAAGAGAACGCAAATGTTATTTGATTATTTTTTTAAAATAGTAAATATAGTTCGTAAAATAGTAGTTATGTTTGACGAACGACAGTAATTATGAGCTCTTTAAAAATATTAAGAAACAATGCACTTGATTTCAACATTACGTGGCGAGCTGGACACAAATATCACCACATTTTAGCACCAATGCCTTTAAATGATTTAAGGTACTGAACACTTTAAAAAAACTTTGCTCAGTTTATTTTTTGGTCATTGTTCATAAATACAACATAGATTAAATTTAACACAGGGCGTGGATCGCNAACTTTGCTCAGTTTATTTTTTGGTCATTGTTCATAAATACAACATAGATTAAATTTAACACAGGGCGTGGATCGTCCATCAGTCAAGTGAATTGTTGCTAGCAGACATTTTTAGCCAAATCTTACTCTTAGTATATATAAAAATATTTGTCACCTTAAATTTCTTTTCTTTTAATAAGCATGTGAAACTATAGAGCTTTTCACGAAGCACGACTAATTTACTGTTTATTTACCAGTTAGTATTTAATTGAAAACATAGCCTAGTCTCTTATGCATAGTACATTTTTAAATAGGTTTATCCCAACAGTATTTATTTATCTGTCAGAGGTACTTGTGTTTTCCATAGGTCTAAAATCTGCGTAACTTTCAGCATTTAAGAATTTAGTTTTCTGAATATGACCCCCCAAACTTTACAGCAAAATGTGCATCCGGGTTATATTATTCATGCTTAATATTTTTGGTCTGCGTTTTTATTTGTGTCATTCCATGCGAAATAACCGAAAAAAAAAAAATTGTCAATTCCCGTTGACTGTATTTTGTTAATATATTTATGCTGGTACCTTTCCATTTTATAATTACNAACTTTGCTCAGTTTATTTTTTGGTCATTGTTCATAAATACAACATAGATTAAATTTAACACAGGGCGTGGATCGCCCATCAGTCAAGTGAATTGTTGCTAGCAGACATTTTTAGCCAAATCTTACTCTAGTATATATAAAAATATTTGTCACCTTAAATTTCTTTTCTTTTAATAAGCATGTGAAACTATAGAGCTTTTCACGAAGCACGACTAATTTACTGTTTATTTACCAGTTAGTATTTAATTGAAAACATAGCCTAGTCTCTTACGCGTAGTACATTTTTAAATAGGTTTATCCCAACAGTATTTATTTATCTGTCAGAGGTAGGGGCCTACTTGTGTTTTCCATAGGTCTAAAATCTGCGTAACTTTCAGCATTTAAGAATTTAGTTTTCTGAATATGACCCCCCAAACTTTACAGCAAAATGTGCATCCGGGTTATATTATTCATGCTTAATATTTTTGGTCTGCGTTTTTATTTGTGTAATTCCATGCGAAATAACCGGAAAAAAAAATTGTCAATTCCCGTTGACTGTATTTTGTTAATATATTTATGCTGGTACCTTTCCATTTTATAATTACGTATTATTATTGTTTCTGGTCAGCCCTTTCACGGTAAAGTGAGCATTTTTCAAAGCTCTCTCATTTGGAGTAATAGTAAATAAATATGTTTTATTTTTGCCTTAGACGTGAACTTCCGAGTGCTGTGGAATATACACATAACGCGCGGGCGAGAAAAACACGCTACTCCAGTGAGTACCGACTTATATTCATATAAAAAGGTGGTTAAAGGAAAGAAATGGCTGAAAATAAAAAGTAACTAGGTCCTCAAAATTGCTCACTTTACCGAGAACAGCATTTATATAACATTACGTATTTATTCGTATGAATATTTATTTTAAAATTGTATAAACATTTCCAAATTTCCAGGTAATATCTCAGGGGTATTGTGAAAAAAAAAATTCTGGCAAGTAATTAACTTAACCTATAGCCAAACAATTGAAATTTCCGTACCGGATCGTAAAGGAACTCCGTTTTTTTGCTTGTACGTAGGATTATTTGCCAAATTTTATTGTCTTTAGCTGTTATATACTCCATACTGCTTGTAGCAATGACTTGTCACAATTGGTAAAGGATAAAATTTCCTGAATTCTCAAGGATTAAACGAAATGTACAGACTTTCAACATACAAAATGTTGGTCGACATTGTTTGAACGGTATGGTATATAAACCAAATAAACCTAAAATATTTATATTGCCACCATTTTGAAAATAAGAGCATAATCAATATATATTGCATACGTCTACATTACCTACCATAGTATTACTTTCCTGCCAAATTTTACAAGAATTTGTTGAGATTTTTTTCAGTGATATAGTGCAAATACATTAGTTTTTCATGTGGTGCTATCTTACAAAATGTACCAATAACACTATATTTCTCTAAATACGATGGTTACATGATGATGCACTGCTTTCATACCACATTTGGTTTAAATCGGTTGAATGGTTCCCGAGATATGACACATCACCCTAAATATATAACGGCCCCCATTTTGAAAATAAGCACCTGCTGTCGTCAAAAACTATCGAAGTCAGATGTCCTTACTAAGTACTATATGTGCACCGAGGTTTATGAAATTCGGTTCACGCATTAAACAGTTTTTAGGGGGAGGGGGACACACGCACACACAGATGCACACATACGCAGATAGGCATACAGACATAAGATGTAACACACAGTTTGTTAGCTGTGTTTTTTGTTTGTTAACGGGGCGCTCTTAGCCATTCGGCCTTTCCGCTCCCCGGCCTCCCCGTAGGCGGGGAAGAGGGATCACGCCCTCTCAACGCAGACATGACCAGCGCTTACCGAAATTGACCAAACCCGTAGCTCCGACCTTTCATCAGGCCGCACCGAGCGTAGCCCCGATCTGATTTACCAGATCGCACCGAGCATGTCCTACCACAAGGCCTGAGATCCTAGCACTCAGTTTACCAAGCGCGTGGTCTGGCGGGAGCACTGCCCACACCCCTGACGTAATTTCAAGGACGCTCCCGGAGCAATGCCTGCTCACCGCCGGGCTCTTCAACAAGAGGGGGAATCTCTCCGAGCCTCCTCCAGCATGCGGAGTCAGCCACTGCCAGCACGAGTCCAACCTCACCTGATCCGTACACCAGAGGGTACCTCCGGATGGGCCAAACAGATCATCCCGTGCTACCTCTTATTTTCCATGGCACGTNCCCGTGCTACCTCTTATTTTCCATGGCACGTATGGGTTTTCCAATGCCCGATCGCCAGAGCCCCACCCATGGGGGAAGGAAGCCGGGGGTCCCTCTGAAACAGGTGGGTTCCGTCATCATTATCAGGTTTTATACCCTTGGTTTCTTCACCGAGCGCCGTGATCGCCACGCCACCCATAAGGCTGGGCTCCGCTGACATCGGACACTCGTCCTTTACCATCCTAGAATTTCTTCACAGGGAAATTCCTGTTTTGGGCCCCAGTGGCCTGAGTGCCAAGAGGTCCAACACCCCGCCAAGTGGTCGGGCCTTGGTGCTATCTATCGGCCCAAGCCATCACGGCAGATACCCCTATACAGCCGCTAGGAAGCTGATTCCCATAGGGACCGGGCGGCAGAGCCCAATTCGTTTAAACGGGGGTGGCACGAGAAGCCTTGGGTTGCCATGGATGTTGAGAGGCTATAAGAGACGCATCACCCATCCTTTCAAGAAATCGGTAAGTAAGTTGGGCTCGGTTACTATAGCATAGTACTGCCACACCGCCTCAAGTGTCCAACCTACGCTCCTCCCACCGGAGTGACCGTACGATCCTCCTCCCAAGCATACAGACAGGAAAGTGATGTCGTAAGCTTTTCTTTCCTTCGAAAGTAGGCTAAACTAAACGGGTTAAAACACAGGAGGTATGTGACAGCACCGCCAAAACTAACACAAATTGAAAATTAAATAACAAGGGCCAAAATATGCCTACGACACCCTTCCAATGTGAATATTTCAACATTTATGAATACGAAAAATAGACCACTAGAAATTGTACAACATATCATACATCTTTTATTGGAAACAAATATATATCAGGAAATACCAGTTTCTTTCAATGTCATTATTCTCACAGAACTTCTAAAAATGCTGCTTTTCGTGTTAAATGTACCGCGTACGTAAAAAATAAAAACTATCTTATAAAGTCTGTTTAATGTTTTGAATAATCCCCTATCCTCGTTGAAACAGTTATGTCTTGAGCATTCATTAAAAATTCTTCCTTCCTTTCAGACGTCAGAAGTCATCTTGTATCCGAAGTTTTCTAATTCTATGCATTTTGTAAATATCATTACGAAAAATTTACATTAACCTATCTCATGATCAAGAGAATAAGAAATGTGAATAATTTTTGTACCTGCAGGAATATTTATTGCATTAGTTTTATCTCTGCTCTTATGACATTAAGTATGATGACATTTGTCCGTGACGTGGAATATATATTATCGTTTCGCTTACCGGTCTATTAGTGTGTAATTTCTCATAAATTTTAAATATAGAACGCTTCTCAATATTAAGCACTTAGTGGGATAATCAAATCCAACGATACCCGAAAGCTGCATTAAAAAATATTATCGCCAGTGAATGTCTACACCGAAAGATGGTTTGGAAACAAATACGTATTTGAATGGTGTCAACAGAAGACAACAACTATTTGAACAAAATTAATTACTCAAAAGAAAGTTTTTTTTTTGCCCGGACTCCCAGCTCCCCATTCAAAAAAGTTTAACAGGCTGTTTCCTTGGCAGATGAAAATCAGTAATGCCGTGGATTACATTCTGCCCAGTAAGAAATATATTTGGTAATATAAATATCCGTTTGTTTGGTACCATTTAAGTAAGTATTTTGTTGGCTCGAACAACTCTTTTTCTCGTACCATACACGCAAACTCTTGGGAAGTGCAGTGTAACGTTGTGATGATTTCATGTGTCACGGCGTAATTAAATAGATACTAGACTGCCCAGAATGTAGTTAAAATTGAATAAATTTCTAATTTTTCAATGATATGGGCAATGGAAATTATAAAATGTTGTTCACAGTTAAAAAAAAAAAGNTTGAATAAATTTCTAATTTTTCAATGATATGGGCAATGGAAATTATAAAATGTTGTTCACAGTTAAAAAAAAAAAAGTCTCCTGCATCCAGGAGAGGTTTCGTATAAAGGTAAACATGCATAATAGTTCCTTATTTCTATTNAAAAAAAAAAAGTCTCCTGCATCCAGGAGAGGTTTCGTATAAAGGTAAACATGCATAATAGTTCCTTATTTCTATTTAAGCTAGAAATACTACTTATAGTATAAGAATCGTCAGGAATAAAATAATTTTTTGTTTGACACAAACTTGGTTTACGGTATTTTGTATCAACAGAGATAACATAAATATTGCAAAATTCCAAGAATAGCCAAATTTTGAAAGAAGTCATATGTCTTACATCTGTCACAGGCGTTGACAGTTTAAAGAGTTGTTAGCAAACTTCAAATTTATGTGTCTGCGTACTTCAAGGTTACACTTATTATTTTCCATAAGCCAAGTATAATCAAACTGGTCCCCATGAATTTTAAACCTACTATTTGGTCTTAAACTAGTGCGTAATTACAGAAGTTGTTTACTTGCTAATTTTCATGTAAATTCGAAGCCATAAGAAATAAAACGATTTCCCTTTAAATTTTGTTCCTATCTATTCATTTAACAATTTCATATCTGCAGTAAATCTAGGATGTTCTATTGAAGTTACCGTTACATAGCTATCGGATAAATAAAGGAGAACCGAAACCCCAGGCATATTATATGATACAGACATTGTAGTTATTACTTACGATTTCTTTAATATGTGTACAATTTTGCTCCAAGTCATGTTTTAGCACAACGCTAATTAAGTCAATCTGTGCAAACTTTCTAGGATAAGACAAATTTTTTTTTTTTTGTAATTTCTAAGAACTTGCAATTCGAAATTAAATATACGGGAATTGGTCGATAATTTCGTTTGGGTAATTATTCTAGTTTGATTAGTGTTGGGGAAATAAATTATCCTAACACAAGCTATTATTAAATACAGCTGGAAACTCAGCACTCGTAGCAGTAATATATCGGAAGTACCTCATATGCACGTGGCTTTCAAAATCTCAGGTGCCATCCATCGTATATCGTATATTTAACTGGGAATCTCATGACGAATTTAATTACAGTGTCTATCCTCTACCCCCTAGTCATTTNTCGTATATCGTATATTTAACTGGGAATCTCATGACGAATTTAATTACAGTGTCTATCCTCTACCCCCTAGTCATTTTGGTCACACGGAAAATACTGGTTAAATGCAACACACTGCGAATGATGTTGAAAATTGAAATCTTATGACGTATGATTGAAGAATCCAGGAGCATTTAAAAAAAGTTCATTTTGAGAATAATGAAATAAATGAGAAGGAAAAATTAATTACCCGCCAAAGAGGTGATAAAAGGTATGAAAATCAATATAAAGCTGTTATTGTAGAGAGAGAGAGAGAAATAAAAACGTCAATCCTTCGGGTCAGATAATAAAATGAGGTGATGAGGAGAAAGGAGATGTCAAAAGAAATGCACTGAAAAGTTTGTAAAAGGAAAGAGTCAGAAATCAAGGCGTCAGTTTATCTACGGAAAAAAGGGACACGTAAAGATGTAGAAAATTTGCCCTTTTTGAAAAACTAGTGACTAGTTTGCTGTGAAGTATGGCTACCAATGCAATTTAAGAAACCTTACGCGCATGTATAAACGTTCAAGTGTCTCGACTGCCCTATAAAGTGTTTATTTTTTTTATTTAAAATGGCTGGAACGTGTGTTTTTAATACGATACAATATTTAAATATGAAAATCGCTTAGATGTTAGACACACACCTTCCCCAGTTCGATTCNGTAAAGATGTAGAAAATTTGCCCTTTTTGAAAAACTAGTGACTAGTTTGCTGTGAAGTATGGCTACCAATGCAATGTAAGAAACCTTACGCGTATGTATAAACGTTCAAGTGTCTCGACTGTCCTATAAAGTGTTTATTTTTTTATTTAAAATGGCTGTAACGGGTGTTTTTAATACGATACAATATTTAAATATGAAAATCGCTTAGATGTTAGACACACACCTTCCCCAGTTCGATTCNGTGTTTTTAATACGATACAATATTTAAATATGAAAATCGCTTAGATGTTAGACACACACCTTCCCCAGTTCGATTCCTGGCTTCGACTGATGGGAATTTATTTGGATGCGGATTATCATGTAGATATTATTATCGCAACGTATAAAAGACGTGAAGATTGTTCAGTCGTGTTACTTCAGATTCTAAACGGAAGTTAGCCACAAAAATTATTTAACAGTACATACGTGAATAATATGAATTTACAAATTCCCCTTTCATAAATAGTATTAGCGTCCTAACCTTATTAACCTAGGAAGGCAAGTCAATACGTTTTCTCCGAGTTTAAACTAACATGTAACTAATTGGCTAATCTTTTTAGGTACATTGTAATAACACTGCAAACACAAACTCCCAAAACTTAGAAGGAAAGTATGGTGAGAGATTACTAATAATTCTGATAGTATTAAATTACTGGTATGTTCTTTACTCANAAACTTAGAAGGAAAGTATGGTGAGAGATTACTAATAATTCTGATAGTATTAAATTACTGGTATGTTCTTTACTCAGGTATATTATCAAGGAATATTTAATAGTATTTAAACATTAGAAATGTAAATATATTTTTAAAAGCTTTTCATAGATGTTGCTGTTTCATCAATTCTCGCCAGAATAACCGGATATTGGTTGATGCTTAGTTAACCGTTGCATTAAGTATGAAATTGTTTAGTAAGTTCCTCGCAAATAATACAGCAGAGACCTGCTTGATGTTATAAATAATCTAAAATAGTGGGCGAAAACGTGTGGTATATTTAAAAATTAACTGAAGTAACAAAGAATTTGGGAATTAAGTGAAAACAACGAAATTTATATTTGTCATTTATGGCTGAAATAAACAGGCGGGGACAAGAACTTTCGTTTGGCGTAAAATCAGCGCGCCGGGACATCGCAAATTCTCGCCCGCGCTCAGAATTGCACATTAATTTGCCGCGGGACCCCCAGCTGCACACCGCGCGTGCGCAGTGCCAGCTATAGTTCACGCTTGCATCGTAGGCGTACACACAGTCGAACGAGACCACGTTTATTTCTGTCGTGTTGTATTAACGCAGTTACATTCTCTTGGGAACGTTCGCAGGTGCAAACGTTTCATCGCCGTTTCAGCTCTGGATAACTCTTGCGTCTGTCCGATTTCAAAGACGTATTCATGTAAAAACATTATATTACGTTTCCTCCGAAGCTCTCTTGGAATCAACCTTTGAAAAACATCACTGGTTTTATATATATATATATATNTCCGTCCCATTCCGTGGGATCTTCCTGACGAAAAACATAAGCATGGAATAAAGATATTTTCTGTTTTAAAAAAAGGTTTATAGACTACCTAGCATCGGACCGAGGCGGACCGGGTTCGATTTCCGGCGGGGGTCGCTCCCGGATTTTCGCATGTGGGAATCGTGCCGGAATATGCCGTTGGTCAGCTGTTTTCTCGGGGATTTCCTGTCCCTCCCCCCCCTCTGCTCTTGCATTCCAGCGCTGCTCCATATTCACCTCGCTTCGCCCTCGTCGGCTCTCTAAACCTCGATGTTAAAGAGACGCCCAAATATATTCACCCACTCGGTTTTAAGTACTTCGCAAAATTAGTGTTATGTATTAAACTTAATAAAAATTAATTTATTCGGATAGAATTTTAATTTTATGAATGTAAAGCATGGCCCCTTAAATATTTTTTACTTATTAATTTTAATTTTTTTAAATGTATATTAGTAAAATATAAACGTTATGCAATGCACAAGGTTTATCAAAAACGCTAGGCAAATTTGACGCAACATCGTTCTTTCTTTGAGGAATAGTCGGTATTCAGTACTCGTGTTGTGCGGTTCAGGTTTTGTAGTGCCTGTCTTAAAACGTGTGTTTACATATGTATGTGTATATGTATATACGTGTATTTAAATGTGTGTGTATATATTTATACGAAACGGTTATTACCTGCGGCAGAAGTCATATAGAAAAACACGTACGTTGAACAGTACACCGCAGAAGCCAGTATCAATATAATATTTTTTAACAACTATAGGGCATTTTGCAGTTAAATGGGACATTCCTGATTTCAACTTGGGATTTTTTAACTTTTAACACTGGCAACGCTGGGAAGCATGCATGGAAAAATGTGCAACTCAACAGTATAACGAGAGAAACTAATCCAATTCACTTGTTTGCCGAAGTAGGCACTGTCAAGTTAAGAACACAAAGTAAACTACACAAAGTTCAGTTTGTTATGTTGGTAGACAACGCGCATGACGTCGCCAGCCAATATTTTGTTTTTATTTTACAACTGCCCACGCTTTCTGGTCAAATAATGTTGATTGTGTCGTGCATAAGCAGATACTTCGTACCACAAATGCACTCCAAGAAATAAGAATCATAATCATGGAGATGAAACACTATTTTATAGAATGTCGCGTGCGAATACTCATGAAAATGCGCGTCTATTAAGAAGCAAAATCCACATAGACCAATAATACTGTGCTACCACTATCAAAGTGAAAATGTGTACACGCTTTTCTACAATATCTGAAGAGAAAAACTATATGATAGTTTACTGTGTATTTACGCGATGCGATCTGTCTAAACATGCAAATTGTTTTATGTTGAAGTAGTAAGATCGTAGATAAATAACAAAATAGGAAACAAAATTACAAACGAGTTATCAAACAAAAAAAAACTTTAAAAAAAAATCAAGGACAACCCAAATTAAGACAGCACAGACGAGCACTGAGACGAAAACAAATATTTTTCGCACAATGCAGGATGATACAACGACAAAGTAAGCGACAAGTTCGTCTAAGAACACCTACTGTGTTAGTCTGTGTCGTCATCGTTGTGTCTTCCTGTCTTGTGCGAAAACATTTTCGTTTTTGTCTCTGTACTCGTTTGTGCTGTCTTAATTTGGGTTCGCTTTGCAATTTTGATTTTGATTTTATATTTTGTTATTTATTAGACATAATTCCTTGTGGGATTTATTACACGCTTTATTTAATTATATTAGAAGCCCGACTTCGGGTGTCTTCGGTTAGGGCTCCCGCTTACCTGGTGCTTGAATTCGTTCCAGAGTGTTAGTAACGTACGGTTTTTCTGCGAAACTATTAAACGTGCGTCCAACGTGGTGGTCTACGAAAAGAACACACACTTCAGCCGAGAGCTGTCGAGTGTCTTCCATTCGTCACGCACATTAGAAACACCATTTTCGAGTACTCTAAAATGACTAAAATCTGGTTTTTTTTTTACACAGTGTGGTATTTCAAAATATACGCGTCATATACTCGTAAAACTACTCAAGGGACCTGCATCGAACCCTCCTACAGACTTTCCACCAATAGAATAATAGGGTTGCCGTTGGTAGTCCCGTAGGTACACGCAGTGCGACGAGGACACTGCACGCCAGTTCAAGCCTCGCGCTTAGCGGCGATGGGGTTGATGCGCGAGGCAGAGTTGTCCATATCGCTCNCCAACCCGGAGTCTTGCGCGATGTTCCACACGTAACTATAGACTGTTCCCGGTTAAAGTGGAGAGATTTGCGAAGCTCTTGACATCGACGTTAATTAATATTCACAGAGCCATGAGGCGAGCATGTTATTAAGAGAAGACGTATTTCAAGACCTGTTTTTCGGAATATTGGTTCTTTCGATTGTGATGGTTGCGAAGGACGATACTGTTTTTGTAAAGCAAGTTACAACTGCAGAAGAGAGCTTCGTTCTTCTCAGTTTTATGTAAAGATTTGCTCTCCAGGGAATGACTGCACACAACGGACCTGGTATTCTCGAGGTTTGCTTCTACAGGCATCCTCACAACAGCACCGTGACTGGTGTTAATTATTTGAGGGCGAGGCGAGGTGAGCATGGTGCAGCGTCGGAACGCAAGGGAGGGAGAAACGGGACATCGCCGAGAAAACCCGCCGACGAGCGGCATCGTCCGGCATGATTTCCGCTTGCGAATATCCGGGAGTGACCCGGTCGGGGAAGCGAGCAGTCTAACCGCTCATCTACCGCAGTCCCACGCTTCTAGAGAACACAGTGTATTATTTACTTTATGCAGAAAACAGGGTGTCTTCAACCGCCGATAAATATCCTAAGAATTATGTTTACCATCATTTACGAGTATACTTAGGAAAAACTGTTTTTATCTTTACAAACGATTATGTTCACTCGGTATGTATTGACATTGTCAACGTAATTGCAGACGTCTCGAAATAATTTCTGAAATAACTTACGCCTTTTTGGATAAACATCTCACAAATTAATATTTGAGTACAAAAACTGCGCACAAGCAAATGGCATGCGTTGCTATTACATCACGGACTAATAAGCTAATCGTCACGANATAAACATCTCACAAATTAATATTTGAGTACAAAAACTGCGCACAAGCAAATGGCATGCGTTGCTATTACATCACGGACTAATAAGCTAATAGTCACGAAACTTAGTGGCTGAACCAAATTGGTACAAATTTCTACAGCATACTTCCATGGTAATATTTATCACTCGATGCAAGTTTCGTGAAAATTTGTGCAGTTGCGTAGTTTTTAAATCATATAACATAAAAACTTTGGCTTGTGCCAATTGCTCATGAAAATAAACACTTCTCGCTTATGAAATTTAAATGTTTGTTTTATTCTGACGGGAAATTCTATGTTGGCAAAGAAAAATAATAACTTCGTTACATAATATCCACCAAGACAACTGTCACCTTTGTATCACTATTAAAATTTGTGATACAATACAGTTCCCTTAGATGTCACTTATTCAGTTTTATAGGTAAAAAGTGTTACATAGTGATATAGTAAATTTTTTACCGTTAAAACTTCACAATATTTTAATGTAGAAAGTGTTCTACAATTTATAGTTTTTATATAAATATTTTTAGAAATGAACAACAGGGTGGTCGTGTATGGCAGCCATATTGTTACGTAAACGAGAGCAGGAGAGTGGACTGGCAAGCTTTACACGAGCAATACTAAATAACAGGAACACTGTNTATAGGTAAAAAGTGTTACATAGTGATATAGTAAATTTTTTACCGTTAAAACTTCACAATATTTTAATGTAGAAAGCGTTCTACAATTTATAGATTTTATATAAACATTTTTAGAAATGAACAACAGGGTGGTCGTGATGGCAGCCATATTGTTAAGTAAACGAGAGCAGGAGAGTGGACTGGCAAGCTTTACACGAGCAATACTAAATAACAGGAACACTTTAACAAAGTAAAAGAGAGATAAACACTTACAAATAACATAACGTGTGACTAAAATTTCACAACACTCAACTGTTGGCAAAGTTTTTGTTAGCATGTCTGCACACTATTTATTATAATGTTCCCAGACTTCTTCCGCTTTTGCCAATAATGAGGAAATATTTGATAAAGTATTGTACGCCGTTATATTTTGAGCTATTAGTTTTAATGGGTTGGCTTTTTTCATGCTACTTCTAAATGACATAAATAATATAACAGTTAGCTTATTTCTTAGTAGCGTAAGTTATTTTGTAGTCCAGATATTTAGTAATAAGTACTCTCCTTAGCTAACGAAAGAAATCATAACAGTTATATTTTCGCCTTTCATATAATATTGTCATTCGCATCACCTACAACGTTTCTTTTTCAATAAACGTGACAAATTATCATTTATAACATTTACGAGAGACCAATTTGAATTGCGTCGTCGTGTCTGATAACGTTCAGAAAGAAACTAGTCGACGTAGCTGTCATAATTTTTTTTTCGTGTTGCTGAAATATTTTAGAAACACTCTTTCCCTTTGGATTTTTTGAGGGGGCTTTGAAATTTAAACCCCTTTTCCAAAAATTCCAAATTTATTAAACTAAATTTTTTTTAAAACTATATTTACGTTGCTTTAATTCAGAATCTTACAGGTAAAAGATTTTTAACTAAACTAACAAAGAAATAATATTTTTTTAATAAATTAAATTTAAAATTATTTAAAAAGTTATGTTAACATTGGCAAATAAACAGAATAAATTGATTTCTACGAAAACAAATTCTTTTTGAAATTATAAGAGTGCCTTCAGTTTCATATTTCTGAAAAGTTTCAGGTACTTGATTCTTCATTCTTAATTTTTCTATTACAGATATCAGCAAAGTGAAGAAAATATTTTTTTAATATGACTTAATGTTTTGTGTTATTAAAATTTTGGGTATCAAATGGACGTGCCACACTTGAACGTAATACTTCAATAACTTATATAATGTCATTTTGTTCCGGCACACTTTCAAAAGAAGGAAAGATCCCTTTGCTCTGCTAGTACATTCCACGTAGGATTTTACAAGCGTATACGAATGGATGTAATATTATTAGTGAACATTTACGTAGAACGGTAAAGATCGCTTTTAAATATTTTAAAAGTTTAGTTCAACAATGCAGACGACTTTGACCCTTTAATACACACCTTAATTTGTGGTTGATGTGTGTTGTATAAAATACGTGTTTCGTCATCATGTCCAATGGCGTGTAGGCATCATGTTCGGTTGTTTATAACTAAGGACAGTAAAAAGACTTACGAATTAGTTACCCACAGAAAAATGCATTGAGCCTTGTGCATTGCGCTATTCAAGAACATTCTTCCTGCGCGCTATGCTCACAATTGTCTACACCGGGTCTAAAGGTATTAACAAAATTCTCATGAAGAACTATCGCATTACACTTCTCGAAAATTACTTTCATTGCTACATCCCTTCCAATTTCGGGATCAGGCATTCTATTATCCAAGATATCGCACTGTACACGCGTGTTATAAAATTCCGGTATTTCGCAAATAATAATATAAAAAAATTCTCGAGTGCTTGAAAGCTTCTTATTTAGTTTGCAGCGTCTAGTGAGCGTGCAATATAGCAGAAAAGTCATTTTGATGTCCTTGCACGAGCAGTTTACTTTGATCATTGAACAAGAAGTGATTGCGATTGTAACCAGTTCGAAGTCAGGGTAACCGTGTGGAAAACTGAACGTGTTGTACGTGAAGTAGCTCTGTATCCCACGTGACCGCGGCCACGTTCACGCAAACGTGTTCAGCCTTTAGCGTAACTCCGTTCAATGTTTGTACTACTCGCATTGGGAAGAAAACGAGATTCCTAATGGGAGTGTTTCGTATAGGAAAAAATTCCGTTGCAAGATGCCCTAGTGTTCCGATCTAGTGGTTAAATTAATAAATTGTGTTTTTTTAATATATATATTTTTACATTTTTGTTTGGTTAAAATAATTGTGACATACACTTAAATGTCCATACCACTCTGTAAATATTAGCTTTGTTTTGTAACCATAATGCACCTCCTCCGATGGTATTAAAAAAAAATCGTAAAAGGTTAAAACACAGTAGTGTTTGGTGCTAAGTTTTGATAAACACAATTATTTTACTAAAAAAAAAAAGGTTGAAATCTTGAGGACAAAATAAGGATAGCTGTCATGAAAAGGTCTTCTTCGATTCTGTTGGCAAACTTATTTGGAGAAACTATGTATTATAACGTTCTGTTAAAGTCAGTTATACGACATAATATTAAACTTCATGTGGGCAATATTTTATATTTTCTTAAATTATTCCTCTTCGTACGAAGTTTCTAGCACTACACAAACAGGAAAATTATGAGGAAGAAAAACTATATTAGTTTTAAGAAGACTGCAACAATCCCATTTGTTTGCACACAAAACGCAAAAAAAAATCCAGTACACATGTAACATCAGTGTTACCTGGTGGCAAAAATTTGTGGTTGCCAAATTGTTAGCACTGAGCTTCTGAACCTGAGTATAAAAAACCCTGCGGCGCCCCTAGATCTGTGTCGTCTGGACTGTCGGGCTAAACGGCTCCTCGCACCGACAGGCAATCGACTTGAGTAGCCGCATACCAGGACAGAGATTAACTTCGCATGTGGGCGAGACATCGACCGCAAGAAAAATGGTTAGAGTTCTCAACTTACCCGAAGAACAAGAAAACCTCCAACTCCGGACAGAGTCGGCGCGGCGCGGTCGATTCGTAACTTTACAAGGTCGGATGTGGAGGCAGAGTAGAATGAAATGAAGAGAGCTGGGACAGGGGCTAGGAGCTGCCGAGCCGCGGAGCCACGGCGGTCATATTGGATGACGTCACTCAGATACCTCCTACTCTGTCATTCCTCGTCAGCAGCGGCCATCTCGTATTTCCCTTGTTTCTCTTTGGAATTTCTCTTTTCTCTCTCCTGCTCTATCATTCCACCTCGGCACTCCATGCTCGTGCATTCCGATTAGTTTTATCATGCTCTTGCACGTAACTTTTTCAATAACACTTAAACCGGCGAAGTACTTTATTAAGAAACTCATAAGAAACATATTCTCGTTAACTTATGTCGTATTGTTATGAGCTGACTCCACTCATAATAATAACATGAAAAGGAATGATAGTATTTTGTAGAAGGGTAAGCTAAGAAGAAGATTACTTATAGAAAGAGTAAATAACGTATTTCATTTAAATCTCCAGCAGTTATAAATTGTCACATAGAATTTAAGACATTAGGCCAACGGAAGAAAGGATGGAAAAGAATTTTAATTAGGTTAGAGAGAGAGCATTGTAAAGGAGAAACTTACCCGGTCTCACACTCTGGCCTCCCGAGGTAGGACGTCGCCGCACCTGGTCTAGCAGCTGACCTCGCCCCTTGACAATCGACGACTGCCCTGATGACAATCCTTGCAGCCCAGTTCACTCGTCGCGCCCCTACACGTGTGTGGGTTGACGTAATGCGTTGTGATTGGCTCCCTTTGTGCACTAGAAGCGGAGTCTGCTTGTAGTTTCTTATAATTATCCAGGAATGTCCTGATGTTTGCTGGACCCACACTTTTTGGTGTTCTTGGTGGTCTTTGCACATTGCTATGCCAGTTTAGACATTCCTCTCTGGCTCGCTGTTATGGTTTCTTAGTTACCAAACTCGTCTGTGGCCTTCACAGGTATTGTTTTTACACGTGGTGCACAACGAAGCCGTGTATAACACCATGTAGACCTATAGCATTAATTTTACAACAAAAATTGTTTAACCCTCCTTTTTAAATTTCCTAGACCCTGATTCCTCAGGTGTTTCGAACACCTCGTTCGTAGCATCAGTATCATAAGTGGAAGCTGATATGCTTATACATTCATTTGCAAAAAAAAGATCACATTGAAGGTGCTGTTGCAGGGAAATGTAAGTCGGGACACGCACACAGGACATGGTAGTATGTATACAGAAATCATTAAAACGATGTACATCATCAAGCATGTATTGCAGAGGACCACATCTCGCAGGATGGATTTAGTAGGGTGCTGTACCACCAGTAGCATGGAGACGAGACGATACGGTCGGTCATGAAAGTATGCAGACGTCAGATGTTCTATTGAAAAAGATCCTTCCACAGCTGGCGCAAATGACCCTTCAAATCCACCGTAGTTGCCGCTGGCCGCAGTTGCCACCCAATCTGGTCCCAAACGTTTTCTACGGGCGAAAGGTCTGTAGAGCTTCCTGGCCAAGGAAGCATGATGACACCAAGAAGGCAGGCCAGCGATACTCGTGTTGTGTGGGGCCAGGCATTGTCCTGATGGAAAATGGGGTTCTTCAAGCTGCACCAGGAAGGGCAGCGCACATGGTAGCAGGATTTCCTGGATACATCACCGCGCCGTCGGGGTACATTCAATTACCACCAGTGGGATGCGTGACTCGTAGGAAATGGTAGCCTACGCCATGACACCTCTCGTTGGGGCGGTGCACCACTCTAAAATGAAGCGTGGATCACAGCGCTGGCCAAGACGTCTCCAGGCTCGAATTCGGCGGTTATCTGTATCCAGGCAGAACCGTGATTCGTCGCTGAACACCACTTGTCACCAATCCGCAAGCTGCCGTGATGTCGGTTCCCAGCCGAAGGTCACACGTGCTCGGCGATGCTCAGCTCGTAAAGGTAGACATCGTAAGGGACGCCGCGACGGCAGTTCCCGCTATGTTAGCCGTATATATATGGCAATAACGGACACAGGCGTATCCCCAGCTATCATAACATCTCCCTGGATGGTGAGCAGCGAGGCCCGTAGAGTGCTTACATCCTGTCGCACGATGAAACGATCCTCCCTGCTGGCGGTCCGCCAGGGTCGACCCGAGCTTTCTCGACGGGTGTATGCACCCTCCTGTTCCCACCACGTCCAACACCAACTCACAGTGTATGCAGAACGCTTCAAGTGGAACACAGTGCACCGAAGCATCCAACCTGCCTATCAGAGGTATACGATGCTGCTTCTCTCAAACTCATCCAACTGGATAAAATCTTGTCGAATGCGCCATTGGGGCATGCTGCGTGTTCACTGAACTTTGCTTTGTGGCTCACACTGCTACTAAGGCCTTATTCGATGTCTTTTATTGTGATGATGAAGGGACACGTTGCCCCCTAGTGGAATATCCGCGCAAGCAAACTGCATAAAATGCAAATGGGACACATGTCGGGCTGTTACGATACTGTGTGACAACCTTCGTTATACTTGCGCAATTCATTGTTGGTAATAATTTATTTTCTAAGTTGGTGTAAAATTTTAAACAAGTTTATCGGATTTAACGCTGAATTTTTTTACAATTTTTGACGTGACAACGTCTTATAATTCGATAGAGCCGGCTGCACGCACGAAAAAACATGACTCATGCGGCGTTACCTCGCTCTGAGGCGTTCCATGTAAGGCTTGAAGTGCAAGCGAGAGCGCGGAACGAGCGAAAAAGAAGCACAATCGGCCTTTGCGTTCGGCAGCGTTCGACATCCGTCTCTCTCCTACT
>NQII01001397.1:385281-472306 GCA_002778355.1 Clitarchus hookeri
AAATAAATCTCACTTGATCAATTTCATTGTGATTTCCAATTACCTCCTTCTCTATATACATACAAATCTATTAAACAAATGAAATTAAAATTTTCTTTTGAAAAATGCTACCATTCCATCAGTATTTTCTTAAGACGTTGTCACGTTCAACTATCGTCAGTAAACCGACTTTACAGACAACCAATTTTTTCTTAATGATTGTATCCACGAGCCGTTATATTTCCGCAGTATTGTATATAACCCATTTACGAATATCCACATAAGGCCGACGTGTCCCACGAAATTAATTTCATAAAATATTGTTTCCAGCACTTCAGAGCGCTTTGCTTACATTTTCTTTGCTACATCTACAAGAGGAGTTTAAGCTTATCAGAATTTGTAGAATTTTTTGCATATTAAGTGCAAGTGCCCTAAGTAATTTCTACTTGATATAAAAAATAAATTATTAGAAAACAATTTTTTAGTATGATGGTAATTAATTACAGTAAATTACATATAAATACATAAAAATTTACTTGACCAGGATCTGTCATGGTGTCAGTATGATGTAGGTCCGCCTTTTCACCAATATGCGGTGTATGTCTGCCGGAACTTGATCCCATTCCTCCTTCAACGATGACCAACTCGGTGGTGTTTTTGCGGGTGGTCTGGTTTGGCGTTCAAACACCGCTCCAACTCAGACCAAACGGGTTCAGTTTCCTTGAGGCCACGACACTGGGTAGACCACTCAAGTTCACCCACTCCAGTTTCCATAGACCTTTCGGTTCTAGGCTTTTATTTATGGACAGTTGCACTGTAATGCTAAAAACGAGATGAATTCTTCCAAAATGTTGCCGAAATGTTCAAACCGATATCAATCAGGCTGGTTGGACCTGTGATCAGACACGAGTCCTCACGAATACGCGCTCAGTGTGCCCCATCGCTCAGTGTTGTGGGCTGTGATTTAAGCATGCACGTGCCCCAAATATAAGTGGCACACGCCAAGGCCTCAACACTACAAGTCCAGGGAAATTTATTTTTCTGGAATAATTGATGTTTAACATATAGGGTCTTGTAATCTATCCCCAATTTCTTAATAATATCTCTCATGAATTCGTTCGTAACCCGATGCGAGGAGACAAGCACAGGTAAATACGTCGTCGTGGCCAGACTAGAGAGTGGCCACTTCTAAAACGCCAGAGCGGATGTCCAGAATATGAAATCATGAATTTTTACAGTCCCGGCAGTATGTTTTACTCACCACTACATGAATGGCAATACTGCAAACTAAATATTTTGCGGCAGCGAAGAAATATATTTTCAACAAACAAAGATGATTGTGAGCACTAAATGTGTTGGGTACTTGCCAGTCTCAGTTCTATTACGCAACACAGTCTGCTTTTACCAACAAAATAATTTCGCTTTAAGCCTTAATTAAATAGGTTTGTAACCACTGACAATCGTTTTTCTGTTGGTGTGCCTACTGGGCATGTATCAAATCCACTCGCATGCATTAAATTGCCACAACACGCAGCGTGGTTCGCCACTTCACAAAATACTCTTCCATTGTTCCAGAGTCCAGTGATGACGGACTTTTCACAACTGCGAAGTACAAGAGGCATTCCATGCAGTGGTCTTAGTTATGGGTTGCAGCTGGTCTATGTAATCCAAGTGGAACCACCTCTCCGTGTACGGTATGATCTCTTAAGTCTGTGCCCGATTGACTACCGAAAATCCTCGCAACGAGGTCTTACTGTTTGACTTCACGTCAGAGCCTTGGACGGTTCATATCTGACAACAGGCTTATCTTCCCTCACTTTCTATTTCTATACTATATATGTAAGTACTGGACAGTGTATCTGGGACTTACGTGAAATCTCGAGAACAGGATGGCCATACCTATAGGCGCCGTTTAAGATCACTAGCGTCTTGCCTTCATGACGACGGCTCTAACCTCCATACCCGTCAAGGTTATGTTTTTATAGGGTTATGATGTGTTCGGATGATTCCACTTAGTAGTCAAGGTGTGGCCGGTGATTCAAGCAACACTTTATAAGCGTTTGCCTGGAATGTAAATGGAGAAAATTTTTGGCACCACGGGGCCGCGGCGGCTGAGCGGTTAGACTGCTCACCTCCCACCACGGCGAACTGGGTTCAATCCCCGGCCGGATCACTACCGGATTTTCGCAAGTGGGAATCGTGCCGAACGATGCCGCTGGTCAGCTGGTTTTCTCGGGGATGTCCCTTTTCTACCGCCCTTATCTTTCGGTGCTGCCCCATTCTCACCTCATTTCACCCTCGTCGGCTCTCAAGACCTCGTTGTTAAGAGCCGCCCAAAAGTGTCTCAACTCAACTCTTTGGCACCACCTCTCCTCCAGCGGTCTTTGGAGGTAGAACCTACGATGTACTAAACACGCGTNCTCAACTCAACTCTTTGGCACCACCTCTCCTCCAGCGGTCTTTGGAGGTAGAACCTACGATGTACTAAACACGCGTCAAAATTAATTTTATAAATAAGCAGGAGAGTTATTGTTTGCAATATTACATTCGGGGGAGAGTTATCTAAACTTCAAGACACGTTGTATTTTTCGGGCCACATTTGTTCTGCGTGGTCTGAAGACGCGATGGGCGAAGGCCGTTGCTCGAGCTTAATACGGACGCACCCTCTGCCTCTGCAACTTGCCATCGCGAAGGGAGCTCGTGCATGACGTCAACTCCAGCACCGTCTTACAGCAGGACGGATCACGTGCTGGGGGTAATTGTGAAATGTCCGCGCCCATCGCACCAAATTGCCGGCGACGCATAAGGAAAGTGCTGGCGTCAAGAACACAAGCACAACAATCTAACTTAGGTGGAAAGTTTCGGCCCCTGCTTAACGTTAGCTCAACAGGAAGGAAGCTCTGAACCTCGTGAATAAAGCATGAGCGCGACAGCGACAAAACCAAGTAGAAGTATTACATCTTCGTTTTATATTTAGTGAAATACTCACAAAGTATTTTATTTATTTGAGAAATCACGATTCTCATTTCAGTGTGAGTATTAAATCTAACTTTGCAAATTACACTCTCAAAATTCTAATCATTGGCAAATCAATGATTCGTAGTCAAATGCAGCTACTCGAATCAGTAAAAATAGCTTCACTTAGAATAGGTGAAAAACCATTATTGTATCTGAGAAACAATTTCACTGATCGAATGGCACAGCCAACAGCATGCGGCGAATTTGATATTGTTCTTTTTATTAATTTAGCCAAATCATTACGAGAAAAAAAACATATTTCCGACAGTCACTATTGATGTTGCGCAATTTAGAATAATTTTTAAAAAAGTAAAAAAAAGGAACTTTTTTTTTAGACTTTAAACACACGGTATACTGCTTCCAGATTGTCGCGTCATAAATTGAGCTACCAAGCCGACGTTGAGTGAGTGAAGTGAGTGAAGAGATTCGGACGGCTCTTAACAGCGAGGTCTTGAGAGCCGATGAAGGTGATTGACGTGAGTTTGGAGCGGCACTGGAATGGAAGTGCGGGGGAAACGGGAGATCCCCGAGAAAACCCGCTGACCAATGGCATCGTCCGTCACGATTCCCACTTGCAAAAATCCAGTGACCCGGCCGGGGATTGAGCCCTGTTCGCCTTGGGGGAGGCGAGCAGGCTAACCTCTCAGCCACCGTGGCCCCCTGCCGACATTGACTTTTACTGGGATAATATATGTATTGACAAGCACCAAAACTGTCGCTTGGTAGAAAGTGTTTATACTGGTGTCTAAAGGGCCAATTTACTACTTAANCATCTTCGTTTTATATTTAGTGAAATACTCACAAAGTATTTTATTTATTTGAGAAATCACGATTCTCATTTCAGTATGAGTATTAAATCTAACTTTGCAAATTACACTCTCAAAATTCTAATCATTGGCAAATCAATGATTCGTAGTCAAATGCAGCTACTCGAATCAGAAAAAAAAGCTTCACTTAGAATAGGTGAAAAACCATTATTGTATCTGAGAAACAATTTCACTGATCGAATGGCACAGCCAACAGCATGCGGCGAATTTGATATTGTTCTTTTTATTAATTTAGCCAAATCATTACGAGAAAAAAACATATTTCCGACAGTCACTATTGATGTTGCGCAATTTAGAATAATTTAAAAAAAAAAGTAAAAAAATGGAACTTTTTTTTAGACTTTAAACACACGGTATACTGCTTCCAGATTGTCACGTCATAAATTGAGCTACCAAGCCGACGTTGAGTGAGTGAAGTGAGTGAAGAGATTAGGACGGCTCTTAACAGCGAGGTCTTGAGAGCCGATGAAGGTGATTGAGGTGAGTTTGGAGCGGCACCGGAATGGAAGTGCGGGGGAAACGTGAGATCCCCGAGAAAACCCGCTGACCAACGGCATCGTCCGTCACGATTCCCACTTGCAAAAATCCAGTGACCCGGCCGGGGATTGAGCCCGGTTAGCCTTGGGGGAGGCGAGCAGGCTAACCTCTCAGCCACAGTGGCCCCCTGCCGACATTGACTTTTACTGTAATAATATATGTATTACACTATTTTATAGAAAATACATCATCCCAAGTAAAAAACAACAAAGAATTAACAGGTGGCCAACTATTGGCATTGGTGGCAAACGTTCGCATTTATGACTGTCAGCATTTCTTGTATGGTTAACAATCATGTGATATAAACAAAGGTGACATTACCTATTTATTAAATAATTTTAATATAGACCAATGCTCTCAAAATGATTGTAAGATTCCTACAGACGACCCACAAGCAGATTATAAACGAAATGCTAACTGTTACTTACTGNACGTACCCGCCTGTGCTTCGCTAGAGCTTGAGTACGGACGGATAACATATAGGGACGCCGCAGGCGTCAGTATTACACTATTTTATAGAAAATACATCATCCCAAGTAACAAACAACAAACAATTAACAGGTGGCCAACTATTGGCATTGGTGGCAAACGTTCGCATTTATGACTGTCAGCATTTCTTGTATGGTTAACAATCGTGTGATATAAACAAAGGTGACATTACCTATTTATTAAATAATGTTAATATGGACCAATACNACATTACCTATTTATTAAATAATTTTAATATAGACCAATGCTCTCAAAATGATTGTAAGATTCCTACAGACGACCCACAAGCAGATTATAAACGAAATGCTAACTGTTACTTACTGCTGGGAAAATATTAGTATCATGTTTATGGGCCATTTACGGTATGCCAACTGTTACTTATTACTGAAGAACATTATCAGCAATCTTGTGTGCCATTTGTTGCATGCCAACTGTTACTGCTGGGGACATGTTGCTGATAATTACATAGGCAATTTATGGCATGCCGACTATATGTTGTTGTGCAGTGACAAATAGCATATGTAAATTCACTTGCTTTTAATATTTCATGTGATATTGTTAGTAACTGAAAAAAATAGTTTTTGGGCAACCTGCAAAGCAACAACGCGAAATATTCGTTATTTTTCATTTTAAATTCTACCTGACAGTAGCCCGAAACTAAAATACTAGTCTTTTAAACAAAAAACAGAAATACCAGTATAGACTTTTTATGCAAACATTACTTGTATCTAAAGTAAATATAATAATGCAACTTGTAAGTGTAGAAAGTATTCGGATTTACTTAAAAGGTTTTGCATGAATACATGGTAGAGTAGTTGCTAGCATTCTAGTTCGTGAGCGAAAGATTGATTCCAGGTTCTTCCAAAGAAATCAACTAGTTGTAAAATAATGCTGAAGATAACACACATGAATATGGTGAATAAATACATTTATTTTTTTTGTAAAATTTTATTACTTTTTTGGCTTTGGAAATGCAACGGCAAGCTGCTTCTATGTGGGCCACAAGCGGCCAATAGCTGGGCCACAAGTGGTTGACTGACGACATGTGGTTTACTTACGGCTGGCCAGAAGGTGAAAGCCAGTGGGCCACCGCTGCCGCACATGGCCGACTGATGGTGCTGAGATGTTTGTGGTACAGTTGGTTACGCAGAAGCGGGCCGCTTGTGGGCAGATCGTATTTTGCTACATGGACTTTATCTGAACAGTGGTCCAGATGTGGCCATGTGCAAGAGGCATCATGTGGGCCGCAAGCATCTGCAGGTGCGTTGCAGTGATTGGCTGATAGTTAACTGATTGGGGAAAACAATTTTCATGCAATTTCTTTTCCTTTTTAGTTCGGTCGGTAACATCAGAATTGTCAATACTAACGGTAAGTATGACTACACTCACTTCACATTTCATGTAGTTTAAACCTTCAAACCGAGCACTACGATAACTACGTGAATACGAAATAAAAGACTGAATGTTCAGGTTACCTAGTAAAAATGGTACTTATAAATGAGAAACCGACAGTTATAAAATTATCTATATTTCGTGGGTTTCATTAGTTGATGTGTTGTTTAAGTTTGTATCTGTTTATGAAAATATTTATTTCCTGACATATTGCCTACGATTGCTAACAAGGCAGTCAAAAACTATATCACTGAGGTATCAGGAGCAGAGTTGGTTAACACGTCCCTGGAAAACGTCACGTATTCAGTAGGTGAATAAAAAGGGCGTATTATCACTGCATTTTCAGTCAGTGTGTTTTAAGGTAACTGTTTGGTCGGCGAGACGTTTTTTGCTGATTGAAGAATATACATTCATACTGATGTAAGTTTAGAGATAATTTTCCCATTAAAAATGATACTTATTTCATTTGATACACCTGGTTTAACTGAAAGCAGAACCTGTTAATTAACTTACCTTCATGATTTTCCGACAAATAAGTTTCCACCCTCCCCCTGCTCAACATAAATGAAATTTTAATGACGCTCTTAACGCCATGGAGTGAGTGAGTGAAGAAATTTGGGAGACTCTTAACATAGAGGTCATGAGATCCGATGAAGGAGCAGCGAGGTGGATATGGAGCAACGCCGGAATGCAAGGGTGGGGGGAAACGGAAGATCCCGAGAAAACCCGCCTACTAGCGGCATCGTCCGACACGATTCCCACGTGCGATAATCCGGGGGGTGACGCCACCGGGAATCTAACCAGGTTCGCGTTGGTGGGAGGCGAGTAGTCTAACCACTACACCACCGCGGCCCCGTCTTTGCGCCATGGACCACCGTCGTAGTCACCTCTGGTGGGAGACGTGTTCTTCTACACCTACGCCGCTACAAAGATGAGAGAGTCCTGTGCAAATCACTGCCTTGTGTTTACATGAAGACCAGAGAAGAATATTCGGGATGCATGCCGTGACATCTGGAGAAAAGGAAGGCAGCTGCGGTCTTCTCCCCGGACGATGTGTGTTATTTGTTTTTGTGGGGGGGGGGATGCGTAATAAGCTGTCTCGCCAGCGCGAGACACCCCTTGCCTCGTGGGGAGGGAGGAAGGAAGGAGAGGGAACAGGCCACGATCGCCGATCGATCCCCGGGTTGTGTGCGTGCGAAGCGTCCGTAGCCAGTGCCAGGTCGGGTATTTGTGAGTAGTTAAGGGGAACCCTCACCCCACACAGCAGCACAGGCATGCCGACTTAACCACGGATTCGTATTTACGTCACAATACTGTTTTTGCCTAATTTTGAAGGAGTGATTATAAGTTCGTAGTTCCCTTGTCTCGCCTGTACTGCAGTAGAAGGTCTAAAGCTAGTAGGGTACCGGAGTGCTCTCTGAATGTTCTTTTTATATTAATGTTTTAAGTCCATAAAACAATTCAAAAACATCCATCCAAATTTTGTACGTTGACAATATTCATTAGGAGCATAAATTATGCATACAAAGATCCTGTTTTGCTGACATTTTTGCAAAATAGTGCCAGCTGAGAAAATTTAACATTTTGCCATATTTCCGGAACAATTCAACTAACCAACAAATTTTGCACAGAATTAGTCCTACATAGGGTTATGTAAATTTACATTAATTAAATGGGTTCAGACACTGATTTACAAAATGACTGCCTTATTAGTATTTTGATATGTTTGGTATATCCATTTAACAGTCTAACCAAATTTAACCAAGCTTTTTATGCTGACAGTACCTATTAGAACCATCGTGAACAAAACCTCTTTTTTTAGGCAATTTAAGATAGCACGGAGTAAGAAAATAAATATTTATGCAATACCTCGGGAACCAAACAACAGATTTCCACCCAAGTTGTCACAAAAGTAGCGCTGCGGTAGGCCATGTAGATTTAAGTGTTTTATATGGCTCAGGCACTTATTTTCTAAATAATGGCCATTTAAGTATTTCAGCTTAGTGAACCCTATCATTCGAAACATTACACTGACTATAGCTTAAGTTGATGCTCCGAATGCTACCACCGTGATGCAGTTGGTTGCACGCTAGCTTAATCCCACGATGTTTACCGAGTTTGAATCCCGGCTAAGGCACTTGTGAATTTGTAATTGTCTCACAACTGTAGCATGTGTGTCTGGTTTCATCTCTAATGCTAATGCTGCCAACGGGACGTCAAGGCCTATCTACCATCTAGACTGTTAAGAACTTAATTAAAAATGATTTGCTCCCAAGTAGAGGAAAGTGGGCTCATTAGTTATATCAGTAACTTCTTTTTTTTTTACCTTGATCTTTGAAGGGAAGTTATACTTATGTAATTAACCTTCCTGTCTGTGTGCGTATTGTGCCTGGTTTGTGCCCCCCCCCCCTCCATCCCTTTTAAATTTTTGAACCCGTATACCGAATTTCACAGAAATTTTTTTTAGTTTTCAACCCGTAAGTGCTTATTTTCAAAATGGCGTCGTTTAGTACATATAGGGTGTTATGCTATATCTCGGGAACATTGTAACTGATTTAAACCGAATTCCGCACTTACGTGGACATAGTTTCATTTTGGCATTAATTTACGGGATCGATAGTGTTATTGGTCCTCCATTTTGGAAGTTAGCACTACATGAGAATTAGATGTTTTATATTATATACATGGGAAATTACATAACCAATTTTCACCACATTTCGCATTTAAGTAATTCTGTGGTAGGCCACGTAAATATATGCAATGTAAATTAATAATGCTGTTATTTTCAAAATGATGTACATATAAATATTTTAGATAAGTTTGTTGTGTACATCCACCATACCGTTTGACTAATTTCGTCTAAACTTGGCAAACTAAATTATCTATTACATATATTTATGTGCCAATAATTTGCCTCTTTCATTCGCCATTTCGTAAGATTGCATCACATTGGCAAATAACGTTTTTGTATCATATCTCGAGAAATAATTGCTCGATTCGTACCAAATTTGCCAAACAAGTAGTACTACTATGGGCCGTGTATAATGATAAGTTTTAAGTGTGGTCAGAATTGTATTTTCAATATGACGCCCATATAAATATTTTAGCTTTATTATGCTATATCTACAAAACCATGTAACCAACTTCAACTTTACTTTGTAATCTGGCAGTATACATTACAACCGTTAAATGTGTCATCACAGAGCCTCTGAAGTCCTCTTTTTTGTAAGATAGCGCTACATGGATAAATAAATATTTATGTCATCTCGGGAAATAATCAACAGATTCCTGCCATATTTGGCAGAATAATTAATACATANGATAAATAAATATTTATGTCATCTCGGGAAATAATCAACAGATTCCTGCCATATTTGGCAGAATAATTAATACATAGTACGTTATGTAAAAAAACATTTTTTAATGGGTCAGAAACTTATTTTTCAAAATGGCGGCCATATAAACATTTTAGTTAGCTGTATCTATATCTACGAAATAATGCAGCCAATTTCAACTTAACCTNAAATGGCGGCCATATAAACATTTTAGTTAGCTGTATCTATATCTACGAAATAATGCAGCCAATTTCAACTTAACCTATCATGCTTATTGTAAATGTATATTAAAGCAGTTAAATATGTCAGCAAATGTTAGCAATGTATACATCCATGATTTAAATGGCTCGGACACTTATAATAAATATTAAATGGCCATCGTTTTGAAAATAAGTTATTCATATAAATTTAGATATTTACAAAAATTAAATTTAAGGCTGTGCGCTGGCAGTATCTATTATACGGATGTTTTCCGCCTATTCAAAGCCTTTTTTCGAGGCTTTTTTGTACGATAGTGCCAAATGAGTAAATAAATTTTTTATGCCGCATCTCGGGAACCAGCCAACCGATTTCCAAAAAATTCTGCACTCAGATAGTGCTACGATACGATATGTAAACATAGACGATGTATGTGACTCACGCACTTGTTTTTAAAATGACGGCACTGTAAATATTTGACGTCTTAGTAAACACCTTAAAATAAAACATTAGACTGATTACAACTGAAGTTGATCTTGGAATCCTAACTCTGTAATACAGTTAGTTACACGCCAACTTACGAAACAAGTGTTTCTGGATTCGAGTCGCAGGTAAGGCACTGTGTATTTGTAATTATTGTCTCACTGGTGTTTCATATGTTTCTGGTTTCATTTCTAATGCTTAACGGTTCTGCCTACCAAGCCAGCAGCCACAAACTCCAAATGGGGAATCAATGTTAAACGAAATTCCTTTCTCATAGCGTCAATGTGAAATATATATATTTCAAACAAAAAGTATTCGACTTGAAATTTCTTAAGGGATGTTTCTATGTTAAAACATCTTACCAAATGTGTTGTTTAATTTTTTTTCTAAAATATAATATTAAAGTTTACATACAACAAAAAAAGTATGAATAATTTTTTTTTGTTCAAATATTATTTAATGTAGCAATATTTTCTAAGAAAGTTGCATCAAAATGTTTTTTGTTTGAAATGGTTATCTTTCAAATTGACGCAATGAGAAGGAGTTCCGTTTAAACATTGATTCCCTATTTCAAGTTCGTGGCTGCCAGCTTGTTGAGCTGTCTACCTACCTGTGATATAAAGTTTTAACGTCATCAAAATTATTTTCTTAGTTGTAGAGGAAAATAGACTCCTTAGTTATATCGATAACGTCTTGTAATATTTAGAGCGCTATTTTGTATCTCAAAAACATTTTAACCAATTTAAACCAAATTTCGTATTTTGACAGCTCATTATGAGACCAGTTAATTAAGAAAGATATATTGACATTGGTCTGCCGTTTGGAAGATAGCACTACATGAAAATTAAAGGTTTTTACGTTATGTATCGGAAGCTACGTAACCTATTCCCGCTAAATTTGGCATTTAAGTAATACTATGTAAGGCCATGTAAACATATGCGATTTAAGTGGATAATGCAGTTATTTTCAAAACAGCGGTCAGATAGATATTANATGTAAGGCCATGTAAACATATGCGATTTAAGTGGATAATGCAGTTATTTTCAAAACAGCGGTCAGATAGATATTTTGAGATAATATTCTACTTTCGCCATACCATTTTACCAAATTTGATAAAATTTGGTATGCTGGAAGTATATATTACAAGATTCAGGTATGCTACCGTATAGCCTCTTTTTTCCGCCATTTTGTAAGATAGCATAACATAAAATTATAAAGTTTCCACGTCATATCTCGGGAAACGATCAACCGATTTCTACCATACTTGTCAAACAAGGAGTAATTTTGTATGCCATGTAAATTTATATGTTTTAAGTGCATAAGATACTTATTTTTATAAAAGACTGCATCCATAAAACTTTTGCGTTCATTTGCTATATCTACA
This sequence comes from Clitarchus hookeri, assembly GCA_002778355.1. Taxonomy (NCBI): domain Eukaryota; kingdom Metazoa; phylum Arthropoda; class Insecta; order Phasmatodea; family Phasmatidae; genus Clitarchus; species Clitarchus hookeri. Next base: position 396,924 of record NQII01001397.1, read on the forward strand.
AAACTATGTAACCAATTTCAAATTAACTTTGTATGCTGGCAGTATATATTACAACTATGAACATTGTAAGAATTGTGTAAGAGAGTGTTACGTGGATAAATGAGATTTCATGCCATGACAATCAATCAATATTTTGCTACCAAATTTGTCAAACAAGTGGTACTGTGACAGGATTTGCAAACTGATATGTTTTATTAGGAGCAGGCACGTATTTTGAAAATAGTCGACGTATAAATATTTAAGCATAGTGTTCTATATCTATGAAATCATGTAACCGATTTTAACTTAACTTTCTATGATGACAGAATTTATTCCGGCATCACAATAGTTAATAAATAAACTCTTTGGTTCGCTTTCTCCGGAAAGTTACGCTTCTATTGCTATCTTGGAAAATAATTAACAGTTTCCCACTAAATTCAGGCCACAAATTATGCTGTTGTAGTTAATCTGAATTTAAATGAATTATAGGGTAAGTCATACATTTTCACAACATAACAGCCAAGTAAATATTTTAGGTTAGTGTGTCATTTGCCCCGAACAATTTGAGCAAAACTTTATTTGCTGACAGTATATATGACAAACTTCAAACGTGCGAATACATAAAATTTTTGTCAGCCGTTTATGAATAGTGTAGCACATGAGAAAAATAGTGCCTACGTGTTATATCTCGGGGAGCAATCAACCTATTCTCACCAAATTTTGCATACAAGTTGTGATATAGTAGGCACTGCAAAATTACATGTTTAGGTGGATGAGTCAATTTTTGTATGCTGACAGTATTTATTGGTCAGCATACAAAGATTGGTCGTCATTCGTTGAATTCTTTAATATATACGACAGATTTACCAACATTATTGATATGGCCGGCATTTTGAAAATAAGTTTCTTAGTCACTTAAATTATGCAAGTTTACATGGCCTACAGTAGCATTTTATGTTCAAAATTTTACTGGAATTAAGTTGAATAGTTTCAGAAATACGGCATAAATGTTCCATTTCCTCTCATGGCACTATATTACCAAGAAGCAGGAAAAATACTTTCTATTGTCACATTTGATGCTTCCGATGAACAATGTTAGTATTTTTTAAATGAAGGCTATAATAATAATTTGTATTAGCATCTTATACCTATTAACTTATGTAACAAAACACAACCAAACTTAGTTTGTATTATTGTATGTGAGAGATGAGGTCGTTATTGGCATGTAGAGGAAAGTAAATTTAATAGCCAAAATAATCACGTGTATACACTAGCCTTTCTACACGTTCCAGATAAAACATAATCTTGTTGGACTGGATTGCAACTTATCAAAGAGGAACCTTTCTTAACTCCTCTGTGAATACAGGTAGGATTTTATAAAATAATTTGGCACAGAGCTAACTCAAAAGTACAGGCGGTTCATGGTTGCTTGAGCTCTTCTGAAACCAACCTTTGAACAAATGTTACTGCCCTTACCCGCATATAGTTTTACGGGAACACTGACTGGCATGCGCCAAGTGCAGTTGGTAACGACGGAGGGAAAGTAGTTCTATGTCTTAACGCGGAGTAAAAAGTGTAAGGTAAACATTTGGGAGGACTGAAATTATTTATTTTCATTTCTGCGTTTTCGATGCATGTATTCGTAAGAATTAACAATTTTGTAAAATAATTATTTTTCTAATACTTTTACATCTTCACTTAACTGACTCATCAATAAAGTGATGAGGCCCGAAACAAGGTGAATGTTACATACGGTGGAAGAATACACATTGTATATTCAAGTAGATCTTAAGTAAAAGTCTCTAGTTTGTACAGGAATTTGGTTGCTGGCACGCCGAAGCCCATTTGCAGAACTGTTCTGTAGTCACTTGTCTGCCGACATGTTTTTGAGTAGGCGAGGCAGCGGCCGGCTGGGGAAGGACGAGGCTCTGTCCGCGCGGGTTGGGAGTCGAGGGTGTTGGGAAGCTGTACGAGCGGTGCCGTTGTAGCAGAGAGCATCTCCCTTCACCCCCCCCCCCCNTCATTTTCGCCATCTACCAACGCACTGTTTCGCGATCATTGATCTACGTCCCGTGCCACGGCAGGCCGAGAGCGTCGAAGTGACAGTCGCACTGCGCAAGCGCGTGTCCAACTGTGCGTTTAAGGGGAATCTTCCCCGCCATATTAAATTTTTGGTTTTTGTAGCTTGTTTACATGTTAGAAAAAATACCCTTATACCCAACTAATTATTTTTTCACACTGTTTAAATCAACGCCTCAGCTGTATCCGATATAACATCGAGTTGATATATTTTTTTTTCCGTCCACGTGTAAATTTATTTCCCCACTTCTTTCCCCTTCCAAACCCGAACGATTCAATCTAATATACAGCACTCCACAAACCGCATCACTTCCAGGTATCTAACGGCCTGTCGCTTTGTTCGTCCGTTTGGCGGGGGAATTCAATGTCGATTCGTTTCATCCGGCGAACGCAAGCGCGTACATTAGGGTATTTCCGAGCAGCGAAGCGATGCAACGGGAGCTATTTCAACGAGGCTCACTTGAATGGCGTAAGAGAACTCGGCGCGAATACACGTGAATACGTTGCGCAACGTACGACGAGCGGCAGAGCCACATTTCACGTGTAGCGTCCAGTTTGCCAGCGCAGCAAGGAACAATTACACGCATCAGTTAGATTGCTACATCGACGTCAGGGAGTGACCCCGTTAAACCTCCAAGGGAACCGACCAGTTAGAATGATATGCATTCACGGCTCATAAACCGAAATAATTTATGCACAAAATACACGGGATAACATATGTGCCCCGACTGCGCTTTCGGAGAACGTGAATGAATGTAGGACTGCGTTGAACATCAGTTTACCGAGCTACGAAAAAAAAATTCCTCTCTGGAAATCAGATGCGTTAAAACAATGGCGATGGAATAAGTCGTTAGTAAGCCGGACCCTCACATTTTGTGGTTGCCGCATTTTTAAACGACTTGCATCGATATATTTAGCATGCCAGAACATAGACAATAATAGCTCCCAAACATTCTATTTTTAAACATTTGCGCATTCAACTTGGAACTGCTGAGGATAAATTAAGTAATTGTTTTGCAGTCATGGGGGGGGGGGAGACAAATTCGCCTCAACCGACCTTCCCAGGTTCCTTTGGGAAAATAAAAGAATACAAATAGCAATAAACTGAATAAAAAAAACTTACAAACCATATCTAACTTTACAAACAAAGAAAAGATAATTTTTATATACCATTTAAGTCACCTCATTTAAAATAGGGATACCAAATAATTCACTTTTTGGCTAAAGCGTGCAACCGAAATTTTTATTTGTGTTGCGCGTTATAGGTTTTTTTCGTCGTTAAAATATGTAAAGCATATTTCGTTAGGATAAATAAAGTCGAAATAATTAGTGAAGTATATGGACTTGCAATGTGATACTCCAGTTATAATAAAAAAAATTTACGTTTTAAGTTAAGTTCAAATTGATTGCTCGTGGCTGCTTGTTGTGGGACAAAAAACTCGAAATGTGTTGGATGACTTGAAGGCGCTTTGTAGTTGAAAGTGTAGTCCACCAGCGCCTCTATGGCGGCGACTGTTTCGCAAACAACCAGTCACATTCTAGTTAGTGTGTGTGAGTACCGGCAACGCCAAATATAGTTTTTCATATATAATAAAAGCATAGAAGCGATAGTCCAAATAAATTTTTGTAAGATACAATGAGTAAACTTATACTTGCATTTCTGTCATTATTTAAGGTGCATGAAATACACACTTGCCCAGCGATGAACCTTTTACCCCTCCCCTCTCCACAAATAAAAAACTGCAAAATTATCTACGCCCCAGCAGTTTTCACCTTCCATGAGAGGAAGTAACATTAGGAATTTAATAAGACGTTACTGGGACTACTTTCCGTTGTTCGTTGCCGGCATCTGTGTAAGTATAGGCTTTTTCACGGTGAAATAAGCACTTTTGAGGCCCTAGTTACCTTTTCCTTTCAGCCATTTTTTATCCTTTAACCACCTTTTAAAATAAATATTGCCTTGTAAGTAATAAACATGGCGTGTATGTTCCACCGCACTAAGAAGTTAACGTCTAAGAAAAAAAAATTAATAAACTATTATTTCAAATGAGAGAGCTTTTAAAAGTGCTCACTGAACCGTGAATAGCCTATACCACAATGTTTCTGTTTTGAAATGAGCGCAGTACGAACAGAAAGTTTTGGAAAGTTTGATTTCTAAAGTAGTAATTTAATCCTGGATTCAGCTATACCATAAATCATACATACACACACCATAAATGGTTGTATCATTGGCTTATGATGCAGTGAAGCACTTGTGTTTTGAAATTAATTTTTTTTTGTCAAAAATGGCACAACAGTCACATCACCAGTCTTACCAAAGGTGGCATTTTAAATATCGTTGTTCCAGTCTCCTGCTTGTTTAGGCCATTCGCACACCGATATATTGCCGAAGTTATAACGCGGTGTTTTCAGTTGGGTGAAAAATATTCGGAGATGAAACGTCGTTACAACTCCACGCCGCGCCACCAAGTGCAGTTTTTATCTAATCGCAAAATAGGGCTTGTATTTTCAGTTAAGTACTATTAGAGAATGATACCAAGTGGTGGTATACGTAATATACATTGCATTACAAATGTTTTAGGAACGTATACATCCCTTCAAACGTTTTAATCTACTTTTACGTGAGGCAAACGGTTTATTTTCATGCGCAGAGATTACCAGGTTGTTGTATCTCCAGCCAGGCAATTCATCCAGTCGGATTTTGAGAAAGAAGATATTCATAAGGAGATGATAATAGAGACGATATCGCTTATATATTTACTATAACAATAATTTAAAACATTGTTATATTTTTTTAATGTGGTGTGAAATATTTCTGAATACAAATTACTAATTCACTAGCAGGTAACACCGATAAAAACTGGGGGAGGGAGGAGGGAAATGTAGATCGGAAGATGGAAAAACGGGCTCGCCCTCACACCTCGGGCGTGCAGATGCCATATGATCGCTGGACCAGGAGGCTGACCATACCTGCGCGCTCCATCGCCGACTCTCACTGACGCGCCTTTTATCGCGGTCCTCTACACTTTCCTTCTCGTCTCCGCCCTTCCGGCATGTGTTCCGTGGAGTCCTGGGCTGAGATGCGACCACGCCATGTTGACGGTTTAGGCGCGTTTCCGACGATCTCCACCGGACTTAAGGCGCCCGTCTACCTGGCGCTTGAATTAATTGCGTTGCAGAGTGTTCGAAATTCACATTTTTCAACGAAACTATTAAGCGTGCGTCCAACGTGCTGATCTACGAAAAGAACACACACTTCAGACGAGAGCTGTTAAGTACTTTCAAAACATCACGTACGTTATAAACATCAATTCAGAGGACTCCAAAACCGCTAAAAACGGCCTTTCCAAGGCACTGTAGCTCAAAATGCACGCATCAGATACATACAAAACTACTATAGGCGCCTGCACTGAACCTTCCTGAAGACTTCCCACTTATAAAATAATATGGTCACCGCTGAAAGTCCCATAGGTACACGCAGCACGACGAGAACACTGCACGCCAGTTCAGAGCCTTGCGCTTAGCGGCGATGGCGTACTTGATGCGCGTGGCAGTGTCGCCCTTATCGCTCCCGCGCTTCTCGGCCTAAACGTGGGAAAAAGTTCCAGGTAGACGGGGGTCTTAACTACTCCTAAGATATCAACAGATCCCTACGCGTGTTGTTCCTGTGCAGTAGTTCCCGCTGTTTGTCGACGTTGTTTCGGTAACGACCACCCACCGCATTCTTTCTGGTTACGCCGTGACTCACACTGAGACGATCGCAACAAGGAACCTGTATGAGCGAACTTATTAAGGAACAGCACTGGCACGAAACTACAGGTGGTTTCGCGATAAAGTAAGCACTCTAGAAACCAACCGTTGAAAAAAAATTCGCTGTCTGCGACTGCATACACTGTAACGTACGCATTGACCGCAACACTCACAGTAAAGTTGGCAGCGAGCAAGGAGTAACGTTAAACATTAACGACGCCTGGAATTCATCACTTTCTTTTTGTTTTGCGCACATTCCCTGTTTAGTTGTCGTAAGTGCCTCGAACAACGTGATTCGTATGGCAGTTCGCAACCCCAAATATAAAGGGTTTATTTACATAATCATCAAAACGTTCTGGCCTACATTTTACAATTCCTTTTTGATGTATTTCGACGTTGTTTGCATGCAATATGCCAACCTGGCCAATACGCGTACATGTAATTAAAGTTGGTTATAATAATTTAAAACTTGAAGAAACTTTGGTCGAGTGCATTTAATTTTATTATATTTGCGATATTATGTAACAATTCTGGAGCTTCGATTGTGCGAGTTATTATTTAAGTGACTGTCGAGAACAGTGTTTGCGAATCGATACCTCGGCACGTATTTAATAAGCTCTATCAAATAACGCCATAAAATTACTCTTATATAACATGTAAAATAGTTCTCTTCTACTTTGAATATGTTTACGCAGTTCCTTGACGTTTTGTTGAACCTGTTGATGTGTCCGGGCCAACAGTGAGCATTCCGAGCTGCCACTCATAACCTCAATTTCAGTAATGAAAATTGGTTTCTTCATTAAATGGATGAATGAAATTCCGTGAAATACCTTTTCATCGGTTAGGTATTGCTTTGTTAGTATTCCGATGGAATTACGTTCACATCGCTGTAGTCATTCTAATTTATTTAACTAAAAGTGATTTTCTCATAAGGTAGGTTAGGCCAAACTTTCATGTCGTTAGATCCTGTAAAAACAAAATTCATCTGGACGGATTTTCATGATACTTGCATTTAGTGATAAATGTCACCAAGGATGTGTGCTGTGAAGTTTGGACCAGTTTGGTTCAGCCACCATGCTTTTATGACAACTATTTTCAGTATTCCTAACGTCATCGTAGCAAATACCGGCCATTTGCTTACACGTACATCGTGTGTTTACATTTAGGCCTATAAAATGGTTAATATGAAAGCTATTTGTGCTTTAAGCAGCACACTCTTATCAGTAAGAATTGTGATACGTCAGCAAATATTGTCACGCTTGTGTTGTATGCAGCCGAAGAACAGCCGAACCTCGCACGTATTTAACGAGAAGTGTTCTAAATAGCGTGTCGCTGATATCATGAGTGGAAATGAGAAAAATAATTCCCAAATGCCAAACCGTTTATTTATAAACAGGAAAAATTACATCATCAGTGTTCGCAAATGTACATTATTTACTGAAATTAACGTATGCGTATTTACAGTGTACACTGCAATAGTTAATCACATGCTGTATAGTGTAAATAAATGCCGCGGACTTCTGAACAGCTGATTAAAAAATTGGCCACATGGCAGTGTTTACGTTGACGTATTGCGGAAGGATACGCAACAGGCTGAAAGTAGAAAATAAGCAGGGCTTTCAAAAGTGCTCATTTTACCGCGAACAGCCTTGAGTAAAACGTCAGGTACAAGACCACCCACAATGCAACTGGATCTATATCGAAGCAACAGTCTTTTTAATGCAAGCCAGACACCACAGCACGGCAAAACGAAGTTACTTAGTTTTATTTATTTTATTTTAATGTACTCGAAGTATCTAAAATAAAAAAAAAACAGTTAACTGTAAACACCTTTTTTCAGTATTTACCTGATATTTTCAGGACAGTAATAACCTAACCCACATCGTTTACCTAAATTAATTTTTATGTTTGCGAAATGAAACAATAATATTTGTACGCAAGATTAGATTCTTAGTGCGCAAACTATTTTACTGGCATCTAGACCCATTGACAAATATGTAACGTCAATCAAACTAATGCAAAATACATTTCTCGTCAGGTGAACTGAACACATCGGTTTACTTTTAATATGCCTCATTGGCTGTGCAGCTCATCCTCTCTCCAACACGATCCATTTGCTATGAACTACGCCCTGGTCAGGTATCAACGCGATGACAAAACCGTCTCACCAAATTCTTAGGCAGCCTCGTCGTTGGACGTGTAGTGAATCACATGTCGAGCAGGAGCAAGAAAAGAAGCAAACACAAATATGTAGCGTCTAGCATTAGAATGTATTACATTAGCTATCCCGTGTGGTTCTGTTACTTTTGTTTTAAATAAAAAAAACAGCCCATTTACCAGCTTTCTAAGGTAACTTTTGCAGTTTTGTATTTCATCTCGTGTGGTCCTATTACTTCTGAGCCTAGGTCTAGGCATGCGCAGTCAGTACATCGGATTTCAGTCACAAAAAAAAAAATTGCAGTTTCGAACCTTTCCGGACCCGAGTAAGGAATTCTCTCTTGTGTGAAACGTAATATGCATTGCCGATGGCCGATAATGTTTTCCCCAGGCTACTCTCGCTTTTTGCACCAATGCATTCCGTTGCTTTTCCACCTTCGAATCATCTGTTCTCCTCACAGAACAAATTTTCTCTGCCTGGGAGGGACATACACTGGCAGATTCACAACACCGCACCCTCGCAAACCCACATTATGATAGGCTGTTCACTGTAAAGTGAACACTTGTGAGACCCTAGTTACTTTTATCTTTCATCCATTTTTTAAAAATCCTTTAACCAACTTTTTTCTTCCATCCATTTTTTTTTATCCTTTACCCACCTTTTTAAATAAATATTGCCATGTAAGTAATAACCACAGTGTGTATATTCCACTGTACTCGAAAGTTAACGTCTAAGGCTACAATAAAATATATTTGTTGACTATTATTCCAAATGAGAGGGCTTTCAAAAATGCTCACTTTGCCGTGAATAGGCTATACTTAAATTGTGTTAACAGTGATAAACCAATTTGTATTGTCGTTAAGATTTGCTAAATAACTGACGAGATACCAATGTCTGCTTCTGAGATTTCCTTCCATAGCGAGGGTCGCTGAAGAATAACTTGATAGATGTAAATTGCCTGATGAATGTAACATTTTTTGCTCACTTAATTTTCTCAAAGAATGTTTGTAGCTGTTAAGGCTACAAAATTAATTACACTGACTAGTGTTTAAGTTGATAATGTTTGATATTAAGTACTCAGTTAATATATTTACAGCGCCTATCTGTTCAACGACATTAATACGACATTATTATCAAAGTGACACACCGCCATACTAAATATGACTCGTTTGGCTTACCGCTCATGACCCTAGTCCGAATTGACGTCTGGTGTGCTCATTCCAGCTCGATAGGTAACGGACGTTGCCTGCATACTGCTAATTGCTACGAGGTCACGAAAATTTCGGTGTAATAAATACGGTGCTAACTACAATGACCTTAGTCTGTTGACATATTTTTTTTTGTATTAAAACTAGCTTTTCAGAGAATAACCTCTGGAGGGTTTGCCTCAGTCATTTGATTTTCATGAATCATATAAATAAGGACTGCGAGATCATGATAAACGCAAGGCATTAACTGCAAGAACTTCCAAGTGATTTGATTTTTTCTATGCCATATCTTACAGAGGATAGACAAAATAATATGAACACCTGACACATACACAATATTTATTTATTAATAAGATGTTGGGCCACCATTTGCTTTTAGAACAGCTGCAATTCTTCCCGGAATAGATTCGTAGAGTGTCTGAATAGTTTCCAACGGAATTCTGTCCCATTCTTGTACCAAAACATCCACCAATTGCTTCAATGATGTTGGAGATGAAAATCTGCTCCTCACTCTCTGCTCTAAAACTCCCCATGACGGTTCAATTATGTAGAGGTCTGGAGATTGTTTGATGATATTCTGATGCTCCTCAAACCAAGACTGAACCTTTTTGGCTGTGTGTATGGGTGCATTATCATCTTGGAATATGGCAGTGTTTGGCAGCAATATGCAAGTCATAGTAAGAACTGCATCATTGAGGATGTCGAGAAATTCATTCGCAGTAATCCGGCCAGTGTGGTGAATGAGAGGACCAGCTGAATACAACGATATAGCCGCCCAAATCATAACGGAACCTTCGCCATGCTTGACTGTAGAAAGCAGGCAGTCCGGATCGTAGGCTTCTTTTGGGGTTCTCCATATATAAACCCGGCCGTTTGTAGAAAACAATGTAAACGATGATTCATCGGACCAAACCACATTCTTCCAATCATCAAGTGTCCAGGTTTTAAGATCGTGGCACCACTTCTTTCGCAGTTTAGCGTTGGCTTCCGTTATTAAGGATTTCGCAATTGCAGCCCTTCAATGAATGTTAGTTTTGTGGAGCTCCCGCCGTACTGTTTTTGTCAAAACAGTATTACTCAAGTGAGAATTGAGTTCTGCTGTCACTTTTGCCGCGGTAGTTTTATGTTGTCTGGCCACAATTATTTTTAATGTTCGTCAGTCTCTGTCAGTTAACTTTTGGTTTCGCCCACTATTCCTCTTCGCCGATGATGTTTTACCATGTTTTGTGTATGCTGTCATTACCGTGGATACTGTCGCTCGTGAAACGTTAAACAATTCAGCTGTTTTCGTCACAGACGCTCCCGCTAACCGAGCACCAACGATTTGGCCTCTTTCGAAGTCTGATAGATCACACATTTCACCGATCGCTTGTTTTAACCGTCGCAGAACAAAGCGTATAATACACTGAAATATAGCCTACAAGACTTGGCACGTAAACTGTGAAATACATACGCGTCGCATTATTTACACGGAAGCAGTGTTGCCAACATGCAACAAAATGTACTATATTGCATGGTGTTCATATTATTTTGTCCATCCCCTGTATTTCTCGAGAAGCAAGTTTGTCTAACACTGAACTTCTACACACGCTTTGAATTTTTAGCAAATTCTAATACTGGTTTCAGTTTCTTGTTCTTTCTTACTCATTTTCTGTTTCCCAACGAACCCCGAGTAAGCCGTGTACTTTAATAGTTCTTATAATCAAATATTTTATCTAGCGGTATAATAATTTTCCATGTCACTGATGTTCTCAATTATGACCTTTATTTCTAATACTCGTAACCTTTACGGGGTCTTCGTGTAGTGGTAAACGTTCTGTGCCGCCACATATAATACTTACATCTATTTTATTTCAGCACCTCAAGAAGATGCTACAATTAGCTTCCAATTTCCGTTTGTGAAATACCAACATTTCTACGCTACGCAGGCCGACCAGGACTGATGTATGTATAATTCTTTAGTCCTGACATTTCCACAGGGATATACTGTTAAAACCGACGATGACAAATCCAGGCGCCAGATAGCCACAGCCCTTAAAATTAATGCGTGGTGCCTCGTACGCAACACACTTCCCATATGTCGGCATAAAATGGCATAAAAAAGGCATTTTAAGACAAAAAAAAAACCTTGAAATATAAATTTTCATGATCACATTTAAACACAAAGGCTACACATACAGTAATAAGTTGTTTGAAAACCGCACAATACACACGATAGTCTTCACTGAAACCGCATATTTTCATCACACAGCCAAAGCTATGCAATAACAATTAATGATGAAACCAAAACACAACGTATTGTTATACGTACAGTATTGTTAGTAGTATGAGAAGCGTGTTCGGGAACAGTGCGTTTATAAAGACTTGTGAAATTCAATTAGTTTTTTACAGCGCCATGAGGCGAGCACGTTGGAATAAGAGGAGATATATTTCAAGACCTGTTTTTTCGGAATATTGGTTCTTTCGACTGCGATGTTATGAAGGATGGCAATGTATTTGTTAAGCAAGTGACGACTGCAGGAGAGAGTTTTGTTCTTCTCAGTTACATGTTCAGACTAAATAGCCACAACAGGGAGCCAACCAGAAATCATGACAACACGCACACGTGTGGATGGGCACGAAGTGTGGACTTGAGTGCGAGGGAGGAGATAGTCGCAGTCGGCGAGTGTTCCGGGGCGTGGACGGCTACCAGTCGAGGAGCCGGTGGCAATCTGGGCAGAGGGTCCGGAGTGCAAGACTGTGTTTATTACTCATCATGTCATGGTCACTACACTTTGAAAAATATCCTTTCCTTTCTTCCCTTCTTCCGTTGGCCTTATAGCTCGAACTCCTGTATTACTTATGTTACAATTGCCAAATAAATACATTAATTAACCCTTTCATATGAACTTCTTCGCTGGTCTTGACTTTCTTTACTACTGCTACGCATCCCCTTCTTTGTTGTTATTCCAGTAGGAGCTAGAGCACAACAGTATACACAAGACAGTAGGAGACATACTGCAATGCGTAAGGTTAGGCAGAGGGTATACGGCTTATACCCGCGTATACCCTCGACTGCAGCACAGGGTACCTAAGGGAGTGTAGCTTACACGTGTGGCGCCCTCGTTTAATTTCACTCGTGCTGACACTTCCAAAGAGGAGGGAAAACAAACAACGCGTGGGTATTATATACCTCGAAATAAGGGACATATCTCTATTTCAAAGGAATCCGTTACTCTCATCGCGGTAATAGCCCCTGGAATAACTGCGCTTTGAAGTTGAGAAGTACATCGAACAACAAACACGGCAAACAAAAGTTATTTTAAAAAAACTCCTTGTCTGTGCACACGCCATTGTTAATAGTAGTGCTATAAAGACGACTCAGGCGCAAAGAATTCTTCATCCTAGGCGTTATATTCTCGGCTGACGAGGATAAGCTGCAAGAGACAGCACCAGCAAAATTACTAGCAATATTCGTCCGTTATAGGAAAACGATAGCTACAACCTCGTGTGAAACCCAGGGGCTTATTATAAGTTTTTCCTTTGNATATTCGTCCGTTATAGGAAAACGATAGCTACAACCTCGTGTGAAACCCAGGGGCTTATTATAAGTTTTTCCTTTAATTAAATATGTCGTTATTTCTCGATTCTCTTTTATAAGTGCCGGAATAGTTGGTTTAGTGTTTAACGAAGGACTGATATTTGTATAAGGATTCACAATTTACATGGACGAACATAAATATTTTTGAGTGTTTTATAGTAATATATTTTAATTAATTTTAATCACAAAAATGTAATAATTTTTTTTCTTACTAACCCTATATCGTANTTTTATAGTAATATATTTTAATTAATTTTAATCACAAAAATGTAATAATTTTTTTTCTTACTAACCCTATATCGTAACCAGTATGTTATAAACTGTTTTCGTTAAAAACATATCTTTGAAGCCAATATATAGGCTAATCAATATTGGTTATAAAGGGCTCAAACATACATTACTGGAGCTATAAATTATACTTGCAAACTGAATTTGACGAGCCTGCTTCCTAAGAGTTCGCAAATTATATTCGCTTACCTTAATTCCTGTACATATTCGCTTGCTTACGAACCGAGTTACGAAAAATTGTGGTCTGCAAAATAATTATTTAAAATCAATATATAAAAAAATACAATGTGAGCAAAACTGAAAATAACGAAATGTTTTGTATGTAATATTTGCCTTTAAAAAGTCTTTAAAATGGTAAATACGATGAATTTAAACTGAAAAAGCTCTCCAATAAATGTGGCCATGAGCAATGCATGCATTGATTGAAAATAATATATTACAAAATGTTTAATAAACTAATGTAATTGTACGAGGGAATGCAGTTTCTTTGTTTGGAAGGCTACTATACAACATTTAAGCATTGCTCTTCGTGGCCACTTGTGTAGCTCAGTGATTAGAGCTCCTGACTCCTGTTCGAGAGGTTGTGGGTTAAAAATCCCATCCCTCTATGAAAAATGACAATTTTTCTTTTTTTAAGTGTAAAATTTACATAATTTGATTTTGATAAACCGATTTAGCATTAAAAATACATTTTGGATTCATTTTACTAAGGTTTTTTTTCTTTTCTTTTTCTTTTTAGATTTTGGCATTTTTCAAATGATAAATAAAATAATTGTAATTATTTATAAATGCATTGATTCTTAGATGTCTGACCGTTTTACGTTTGATTTGACAAGGTAAACCAGCTGCCTAACCCGCGAGAGCGTTGTTTGAAGATGTGTTGGGCAGCGGGCAGTGGAAAGTGCGAAGGGGAGCGGTCGAAACTTTCCGTGACGGGTTGTATTTTCAGAGGGGTTGGGGTGTGGATGGGTTTTTGCAAGGGAAGGGGATCCAATGTTATATTTTCAAGCTTTACGCCTCGCCTGGGCCCGCCAACACCGCCATTGGACTGTTGGTGACTAGAAACACGTTGCCTGGTCTGACGAGTCTCGCTTCCAATTGTATAGGGCGGATGGGCGTGTACGGGCATGGAGACATCCTCATGAATCCATGGACCCTACATGTCAACAGGGGACTGTTCAAGCTGGTGGAGGCTCTGTCATGGTATGGGGCGTGTGCAGTCGGCGTGAAATGGGACCCCTGATACGTCTAGATACGACTCTGACAGGTGACAGATACGTAAGCATCCTTTCCGATCACCTGCACCCATTCATGTCCATTGTGCATTCCGACGGACGTAGACAATTCCAGCAGGACAATGCAACAGCCCACACGTCGAGAGTTGCTACCGAGTGGCTCCAGGAACACTCTTCTGACTTTAGACACTTCCATTGCCCACCAAAACTACCAGACATGAACATTATTGAGCATACCTGGGATGCCTTGCAACGTGCTGTTCAGAAGAGATCTCCACCGCCTCGCTCTCCTATGGATTTGTGGACTGCCCTGCAGGATTCATGGTGTGAACTGCCTCCTGCATACCTTCAGACATTAGTCGAGTCCATGCCACGTCGTCTTGCGGCACTTCTGCGTACGCGCGGGGGCTCTACACGATATTAGGCAGGTGTACCAGTTTTTTGGCTCTTCAGTGTGTCTGCTATAGCTGTGTTACTTATTTTTTAATTGTATTTACGTTTTTAATTAGGGATTCCTAATTATTCCTGTGTATGAAGTTATTTCTAAGTTTCATTTGGTACGCAAATACCGTTCTCCGAATCACCTTATTATCACATAAATTATGGGTTAAACTTTTAATATAAATAATTATGAAGTGTGAAAACATTGTAAAATATGTATATTGCTGTCATCGTAACACTAGTTCTTACCGTCAGTATGAGCAAAACGATATCTAAGAATTAAAATCTGCGCACAGAAAAATTTTCCGATGTTGTGCCAACAGTATTAATGTTACAACATCATAACATTTTTGTTATCTGTGAACCGTCAATAACTAATGTTGCTCTTAATGTAATATAATGTTAAGCTGTTAATGTTACTGTAACATTAAGCACTTTGGTCACAACATTATCCTTACTGTACTGGCAACATTAAGGCGGTTTTTACGTTGAGGCAAAACAAATTTTGCGTTGCGGCAAGATAGATTTTGTGTTGCATCGATGATAAAAATTTGTGTTAAAAATTTTCTTGTGTTGTTTTTTTTTTGCTAAATATAAACATTCATTTCAGTGTGAAAGAAATTAAGTACAATTATTTTGTCACAAGGATAAATATTACTAACGATAGAAAAATGATGGCACGCAGGGGAATCGAATCCATGACCTGAGTGCTTGACGCACTCCACTCCACGCAACCCGACGCAATACCGACTTCTCTACTTCAACTTACCTGTTTATGTTTCTAATTGTTGGCATTCAATACACTGGAGAGCCAAAAAAACTGGTATAGGCGTGTGTATGCAAATAACAGAGGTATGGTACCAATCAGAGTAACGCGATGCGGTCGGCAGCTAGATCGGCTACTGCTGCTACAATGGCAGGTTATCAAGATTTAAGTGAGTTTGAACGTGGTGTTATAGTCGGCGCACGAGAGATGGGACATAGCATCTCCGAGGTAGCGATAAAATTTGGATTTTCGCGTACGACCATTTCACGAGTGTACCGTGAATGTCGGGAATCCGGTAAAACATCAACTCTTCGACATCGCTGCTGCGGCCGGAAAAAGATCGTGAACGAACGGGACAAACGACGACTGACGAGAATCATTAAACGTGACAGACGTGCAACCCTTTCTCAAATTGGCGCAGATTNGCAACCCTTTCTCAAATTAGTGCAGATTGGATTTGTGGACTGCCGTGCAGGATTCATGGTGTGAATTGCCTCTTGCATACCTGCAGACATTAGTCGAGTCCATGCCACTTCGTCTTGCAGCACTTCTGCGTACTCGCGGGGGCCCTACACGATATTAGGCAGGTGTACTAGTTTTTTTTTTGCTCTTCGGTGTATATTATAATGACAAATTCCAGTTCTATTTCGTTATGTAGAAATACTTTTTACTCTACAAATATATGCATAATTGGCACACGTAAACAGCTTTGCAAGGCTCGAGAGCTGGTCTGACCTATAGTTAGTTTTTAAACTATGCTTTGAAATTTAAATACAGTGGTTTCATTTTATAAGTTTAGAGCTGTTAACTACCATCCGCTATTTAACAACGACAAGTCAGTGTAACCTTGTGTTGGTTGGACATTTCTTTAATGCGCAGTAACACTGAATATTTTGTTCTTCCTGTTAATTTTAGCGTAATACAACTTTTGGTTGGTGCAACATAACTTATAGGTTTTTTTACATTAACACTTTAACATTATATTTTCATTACAGTAATATAATATAAGACTTCGTAAATGAATCTGCCCTTAGAATACGGTTATTTCTTCTATGATATTTTCTGCTGCAAATTGGCCATTTCAGCCATTTGGATGTCCAAATGGCTGATTGCACGTAGTGATAAAACTAGAATGAATCCCCAGGATTTAATTCCCACCTTCCCCATGTTATTTCATGGCAGACTATAAATAGCCTGCTGAAACATTTTTACTTGGTAACAATATTTTTTCCTTTCTTATTTTCTGTGATATGGTGTCTTACTGTATTTGCCAAGCATTGGTGTTATTCATTATGTAGGGATGCTTGCAAACCATCCATGATTCATTTTATGTGGAGCAACTTTAATTTCTCGTATGCGGTTTGCATTTGCCGACAAATTTACAGGCGAAGAGAAGTGAGTCACGCATAATGAGTTCATTGGGAGTCCAAATCCCCGGCGTCTTTATGGTGAGGAGAGCACATAAAATTATAGATCGAGTCATATGTGCCACATACTCATGCCTTGAATACAAAACATGCAAATTGTGAATCACTAGAGCAGTCTCAGAAATCGCAAACTTAAATATGATACTACAGATATGAGGCGTTTGTTTAGATTCCCGGGTGATGGAATGTTGTTTTGGAAAAATATTTTTCCACCTGAACGCGTTTTTCTTGCGTGAGGTACGTAAGTACTAGTATAAGAATTTGTGTCCGTACCCCAAAGGCTGCAGACGGAGGTGCGAGGTGTCGGCCGTCATCTTGGATGACACACAGCCGGAAGGTCACTCTCGAAGGTGTGGGGCGTCCATGTTTGTTTACATTACTAACCCCAACTGCCATGTTGGATGTGGGTGACCTTGTCCTTGTTCCCAGTGACCTTACACTCGAAAATCCAGAAAAATCACAAAACAGTTGTAAAAACCGAGAAAGAAATTACATTACTGAATCCGACCGCCATGTTGTATGTGAGAGACTTTGATGTTGACCCCAGTGACATTTAACTAAAAAAAATCGGAAAAATTTCGTAAAAATCTAGGTAAAATAATTATATGAATGAAGCGAAACACAATATGGGGGGTGTGTGTGGCCCTAAGGGTTCGATCCTTATTAACATGGCAGAGCAAAGCCACTCCCTGGCACGACGATTCTTGGGCGAACTACTAGTCGGTTGCCCTCGTCCCCGTGCCAATTAATCGTTAACATTATAGTATATAAATACGCCGACCCCCTAACCAAATTATTGGCATTTCGTAACACCCGTCCCTTCAATACTCCCCCTCAATCATCCCCCTACACTCACACTACCATCACACTACTCGACTATCCACATCTCTCACCATCCACCCATGCCACCAATTCACCATCTGATTATCCAGTTCCTCATCGTTAACCTGTTTAGAGCGAACCCCTCATCATTCACGCTCGTCGCCAACCCACCACGCCATTCTCCACCCCCTCACTGTCCGGCACCCCTCCCCCCACCACAAGGCCACCGACACCCATACACCCCCTCACCCTCCAGCCACCTTCCTCCACTCCATTTACTAACCATGGTTCGACCGATTAATCGGTTCACCTTTACCCCCACCATTCAGTAGCCATACCTCATCTGATTACTCTATAAATTGACCCCCTGCCTCCAACTACCACCATAGCAAGGACACCCCTCCTCTTGCTACAATAAATTCAACCAGTTCCAGTTACTCACTAGTTCGACCCCCCTCACCCAACCACTACATATATTTAATTGGTAATTCCGTTGGACCACACCGTCACCATTGCAAATGATTCGCTCAGATTATACCAAAGTACCACGCCAAAGGAAGATACCAGCCGACCAGACAAGGCAACCAACCAGACCAACCATCCATACCGACCAGCCATGTTGGCCAAAAAGGACTGACTATATGACTCCACTCAAGATGTGACTCTGCTCCAGATGTGACTCTGCCCCAGATGTGACTCTGCCCGAGATGTGACTCTGCCCGAGATGTGACTCCGAGATCGAGATGTGAGATCGAGATGTGACACCGCCCGAGATCGAGATGTGACCCCGCTCGAGATGCGATTCCTGCCAAATTGACAAGAAAAAATAACAAGATAAATCAGCAGTACCAGCTGCCCACATCAACCATCTACGACGATAACAACCAATCTTGAAACAAGACGCCTAATGCGAATCTCATTGCTAAGCTCTTCGCCTAAAAACTTCACTAAACTTTGCAATAAATTCGCAAAATCTTCGGAAAACCTTCGCAAAACATTTAACCTAATGCCAACAATACCGACCAACCATTTGGCCAGCTACTGACTCCGTCCGAGACAGACTCCACCCGAGACAGACTCCACTCGAGACAGACTCCACCCGAGACAGACTCCACCCGAGACAGACTCCACCCGAGACAGACTCCGCCCAATACAGACTCCACCCGAGACAGACTCCATCCGATACAGAATCCACTCGAGACAGACTCCACCCGATACAGACTCCACTCGAGATAGACTCCACCCGAGACAGACCGGACCCGAGACAGACTCCACCCGAGACCCCGAGACAGACTCCACCCGAGACAGACTCCACCCGAGACAGACTCCACCCGAGACAGACTCCACCCGAGACAGACTCCGCCCGAGACAGACTCCACCCGAAACAGACTCCACCCGAAACAGACTCCACCCGAGACCGGCTCTATCCAAAACCAGCTCCTCCCGAGACCAACTCCTGCTCAACTGACAAGTACAACAGACCAACCAGCAAGATTAATCGCTAATTTTAATCATCCATGCCAACAGACTATGCCGACCAATCTCAAGACATGTCGCATAATACGAATCTCATTCCTAACCTTTTCGTGCAAAACTTGGCGAAACTTTGCATTTTTCTACAGCGTCATACTATTTTCTGACTATTATTTTATATCACAAGGGAAAGTACGTAACATGATTTAAAATGTAGAAAATAATTATAGACTCGTGAATGCACTTAAAAATGCTACAAACATCAGTGGCATTATAAAATTCTGTGAAACCAATAGAGAAAACCCAAGAAAGGTCACTCCTAAACAATTGTTTTATGTCATTATGGCACATGATATTGTGCAAAATAAATGAAGCAATATGGCATAATAGATTATCGCTAAGTTGGCTAAAATCGTTTGGCTCCATCTAGGATTGCCATTTATTAGTTTCTCTGTGTTGACTTCCAAAATCTCGTGGACTCCAATAGACTTAATAGGAGTTAATTCATGTCCCGCGATCGTAAGACTCTAAATAGCTGCATTTCACGCGTTCTAGTAGCAGCATGGGACACCGCCAACCATTCGTCACTCAGTGAAAGTCTCTTAGTTTCGCATCTAGTCTCACCCCTGCCAGAATGTCGGTGTTGTTTTCAGACTTACTGTATACTTATTAATGTACTGAATGATGCTAAAAATCTCGAGATAAAAATCATTGTTCATAAACTTGCTTTTGTTTGTGAGACTCTTTGTGTTCGCTTGTATAGTTGAGTCCAGTGGTTTTTAATGATTTGTTTTTTCAACTTCTGCATTGTTGAGTTGCAGTTTATGGTTTTAGTGTTCACGCATCCGCTTCCACATCTGTGGACAATTTTGTTATTTAATGACGTTCGTGTCCCTGACTGCGTGTGCGTGTGGTAGGAGGAGGCTTATGTTGCGATTTGTTTGAGCGAACTAGTGAAGTGCGGTTCTAACGCTCCTGCTGCAGTTGAACTTTGCCTGCAGTGTGTCGTGTAATGTCTACATAGATACACGCAATTTAATTTCGGTAGTTCATTTGTTTAAAACTGATATCTTTATATAATTTATTATCAACATTAGGTACGTTATAGAGTGAGTGACGATGAGGTGATCTTAAACCAACATAACTTTCTTGTTAATGTACCTATATCCATAATTCAGCTATAGTTAATTCCTTATTAGTGATACGACCTTCCTCGAGCTCTCGAAAAAAAAATCTCGCTTATGTTTGCTACAAAAAAAATTTTAATTGTTTACATAACAGGTATTTGAGTCTGGATTGCATAGCTGTATTTATCGCAACTGACTTCATTTCGCCGTTGTTGGAATGATGAGTCAGATAAGCAAGGATAGACTCCGCTAATTTTTTTCAGAAATGATTTCAATCTGAATCACAGTTTCTAAGAGAGAAGCACGTTTTTTTNGGATAGACTCCGCTAATTTTTTTCAGAAATGATTTCAATCTGAATCACAGTTTCTAAGAGAGAAGCACGTTTTTTTTGAAAATAAGTTATTGCATTTAATTTTTTTTTCTCGTGCAAGAGAAAATAGCAGTTTCTCGGAATCCGACNGATAGACTCCGCTAATTTTTTTCAGAAATGATTTCAATCTGAATCACAGTTTCTAAGAGAGAAGCACGTTTTTTTGAAAATAAGTTATTGCATTTAATTTTTTTTTCTCGTGCAAGAGAAAATAGCAGTTTCTCGGAATCCGACNTTTTTTTGAAAATAAGTTATTGCATTTAATTTTTTTTTCTCGTGCAAGAGAAAATAGCAGTTTCTCGGAATCCGACCAGACAAAACAGCGAGGATATCTTGAATACGCTGAGAGTTCGTTTCGTGGGGAACTGTTGTGAAATCGATGTGACCCTTCTTCTCCCCCTCCCCCTTCCACAATGAAAGGATAACCTGAGGGCTTGAGAAGAAACTGTTCTTTCACTCGTCGCAGAACGCAACTTACGGGAAGTAGAAGGGTCCCCTCCGGGCGAGGACAACTTTCTAGCTGCTTTGGTACTAGAGATACCGGTTTCACCGCTCTCCGCATATTTTTAGAATCTGTAAGGAATCGACACGAATACGACAGGAATTTTGTGGGCATTTACATGTAATACGCAATCCGGTTTTTGCCAACGTAGTTCACCAAAGTATGAGTTACATAGCTTGAAAAAAAATCTGAAAATAAGAACAAAAATGAAAACGTGGCAAACCTACTATTTGGTAGAGACAAATGTTATACACAAGCTACTATTATAAATAATAAATCTACAGCAAAAATATGTTGCGTGCAATCAAAACAGTCTAGGCGAACTAGAAAAAGTGTTGAAAATGAAACTCTGAACGAGTAAATATTTGGAATAATATTGAGCATCTTGTAGTGGTGAAGCGTTATAGTAAAATATTCGATTAACACAGATTTAAACGTGAAAACGACTTGAAATTCAACTGATTTGCTTATCAAAGAATCTCTGGAAACTTAAATGATAAAAAATTTAATATTTTAAAGCCAAACCGGCCGTTAACTTTTTGGCGTGATGGAAATGTTACTGGTGGTAGTCGGCTGCCCTGTCGTACAGCTGTAATCTTTACTTAGTATGAAAAATGAACGCCATGAATAAATTCGGAGTGAAAAAGAGGAGAAATAAAGAACGGAAGCAAGAAGAAGCACCTCCATACAACCTTCGCACCATGACAGCGCCTTAGACAGTGCCGCCAGTAGTATACTTTTACGAAAATATACTCTTGCTTTAGCGACTAGGCATTTCCAACTAGTAGTGAAATAAATAACGGTGAAGGGGAAAGAGTAGAATACAAACATCTGTTCTGGCGCAATGGAATGCGGGATAGGAGCTGATGAGCAGGCCAATTAACCCCGGGAGATGACCAACTTGTTGATCGAAATTAGCCTTTATTCCTCCAGAATTTCCCTTTTTTTCACTCGAAATTACCCTAACTAGACACGTAGTTCAATGAAGCAAACTGCATGGTCACCCAAAGTCCCAAATCTATAAACTCTCTCGAAAAACCAGCAAACTGGGACTTGTGGACTGGGGTTCACTAAACTCAGGTGACGGCCAAGTAGTAAATCAAAATTCGCCTTTTCCCCCCTTTTAACACGTACAGTTTATCACTCAAAATCACCTTAAAAATCCTGGTATTTCAATGTAGTAATTTTTTTTAGACCGAAAGTTAGCAAGGTGGACTCAAGACTGTGAAAAAGTCCACAAATCTGGAATGCATCCTCAAGGCTCCGAATAAGATCCTGTGGCTCAGGAGGGACAGAGGACATCTTTATTTAAATTATTTACCCCTCCCACCATCTTGCATATATGTGACCTTGATCCAGAGAAACCTTACACCCGAAAATTCAAGAAAGATCGAAAAAATCGTAACAATATAGTAAAAATCAGAGTAAATAATATAAATAGTTCCTCATTATTTATGGTTATTTATTATTTTTCTTCGATTTTTCTCAATTTTTTAATTTGAAGGTCATTCCAATATCATCGCGGGCCAAGGTCAAGGGAATCCAAAATGGTCTGGTTAAATAATTTAAACAAACATGGCCGCTGTCCCACCTGATTCGCTGGGCTTGACTTAGAGCTTTTAGTTTCGAGCTTTTGGGTGACGAAACAATTTGCTCTTTTGGGTGATTTCAAGTGAGAAAAGGGACATTTCGGAGGAAAAAAGACGAATTTTGGCCAACTAATTGGCCGTCACCTGTGGTTAGTGACCCGTTACTATTACGCCTCCCATTGCACCACAACATACTTTTGTATTCTAGTGTAACGTTATCTTCCTTCCCATTAAGTAAAGTTTATTTGTACATTAATTCTGGCCAAATAAATATTTTTGTTAAAAGCGTTGGAAGGTGCTTTGTTTTTACGAAGTATTATAAATAACAAATAGAAAGCATTCATAGCTGGTTCCATTCAATTAATCATTTTTGAAAGCTACATTTGAAAATAAAATCGAATAGTCTTAATTGTCATAATATGTTTACAGAGATGCTGATTGCTATAGACTAAAGATGAGGTGGACCCCGATTTTCGTCTCCTGCACAAATTCCCAACATCGCCAGTAAAACTGTCAAAATTACACAATCTGGAAAATTAAAGGATATGAAAAAAATTTATGTGGGGGATAATCATCCCCACTGGATATCATATATAATTTCATTAATATTTTCATTAATATTTTCATAAATATTTTGATAAATTTTTTAATAGATCATTTTATAAATAATATAGAACGTAAGTCAACGACTGACATTGAATTCACTATAAATATTATTATAAAAATTTATATTTGTGCCAGTTTTATGCGAATTCGTCCCAGTTAGTTATTTTATATAATTAGATATTTAAATCTTTAATTAGTAATTATATTTTTTCTTTCGCCATTGCCTCTTGAATTCCTTTTCACAAATTCTACATTTATATGAAATATTATCTTTTGCTTTTTCATATTCACAAAAAAAATTTTAATCTTTTATTTTTTTACATTTTGTACATTTTTAGTAATATTTTCATTAATTTTAATATTGTTTTCCATTGAGGTCATAATGTATTATATACGATGTTTAAGAAAAATGTTTTTATAGATTAAATGTTTAATAAATGGGAGCCAGATCACTTTATTTTAAAACCATAGTTATACATTTTTTCATTATAATTACTCTTTAATTTAAATTTGGTTAGGCAAGTTTTTTGAGTAGAATTTTATTTATTTCGTAAAAAAAAAGCGTCTAGTGCCGGTTTTGTGGTACATTTTTTTTTCTGAGAAAATTTTTTCATTAAATTGTGTTAAAATGGGAAGAAGACTGTCACGAATTTTCTTGAATTTCGTTAACTAAGTAATTTTGATGAAAAATTAAATTCTTGTTAAAAAAATTAAGTGATTTTGGTGAAAAATAAGTAATTTTAATGAAAGAATAAATAATTACTCTTTTTAAACAGAGTTGTCCAGGTATCTTATACACAATCTACTACTGCGAGCACTGGAGCAGTGTGGAGTGCGACTGGCAGACTGGACTATTGGCCTTGATGCGTGAGTGAAAGACATTAAAAATTATGGCAACAGACAGACTCAACATGTGTTAATGATGAGAACAAGTTAATAGACTATAACCAATCAGAGATATTGAGAAGGACTTTAATTAGTGGTGAGATAGACATTAAATACTGCGCTCATTGAGAAATAAAAAGAGTAATAGTGGAAATGATAGATTAACGCTGGAAATAATAACTGTGTAAATAAATTTAAATAAAATAGAGATTTTTTTTTTATTTATTAAGACCTCCATCCTTCACGAACTAGGGTTCCCTCGTCAGGCGTCTCGTAACAACATATATGTAACATAAAATTGGCAACATTTTTGAGCGTGTCAGTATTCCTTAAGAAATGTTACGTAAAATATTTTTATTTGAAGCGGTTATATTTTAATTTGGAATGAGAAGGCGTTTCTTTAACATTGAACCGTAGTTTAAACTATGTAGCTGCGGGCTTGGTAAACAGCGCCATTACCGTCGCATAAAAATGTTTGTGTAAATTTTAGAACTCTGAAAACTTTTTTTTTANGGCTTGGTAAACAGCGCCATTACCGTCGCATAAAAATGTTTGTGTAAATTTTAGAACTCTGAAAACTTTTTTTTTTATTCCCTTGTGTATTTAACAATTTCACGTTTACGCTTGTTCGACAATTGACTGTTGGCATCGTGGAGGAGACGAAAATGCAATTTTTGCATGTGGTGAAGGGATACAAAATTGACAGGAAAGTAGGTTGTTAGCAAGGCTTTCAAAAGTTCACTTTTAACCGCGAATCTTTGTAACAGTGCAATTTTTGGTCAGCATAGTAATGAAATCTGTGTCTGGTTCTAACGTAGCACGGTAATGGGCAGAGGAGATACACAGAACGGTTAAACGTTGTTCGGGAGCAGTTGTATAAAATTTTCAGTGAGCTTAATTAGTTTTTACAGCGCCATGCGGTGAGCGCGTTGTCATAAAAAGAGATACATTTCAAGACCTGTTTTCAGGAATATTGGTTCTTTTGATTGCGATGTTGCTAAGGATGATAGTGTGTTTCTGAAGCAAGTTACTACAGCAGAAGAGAGTTTCATTGTACTGAGTTTTATGTATAGGTTCGCTTTGCAAGGAATGACTGCTCATAATGGATCTGTTATTTTGGAGTTTTGCTTTTACAGACATCCTCACAACAGTACAGTGACTAGTGTTAATTATCTTAATCAAATATATTCAAGAGACATTGTATGTTGGAAGACGTTTGCTATTAATGAGATTGTTGCTACTTCTAATTATGTTATTACTATTGCTCAATCTCCAGTACTGTATTCCCGACGCAAGACTACAGTGGGCCCCGAACCAAGGGCTTGGTGCATCATAAATCGAGTGTTAACAGAAGTATCAGGAATATACCGTCATACAACGGACATCCTCTCCACACGAACGTGACGTCGTGGAGCGCACTACCACCAGGAATCATACAGCGAGATATAAAAATAAAAGTACTAATAAATAACAAAAGTGGATGAATGAAATATAAAAAAAGTAATATTTAAACCTTCCGCTGTTGGCGTTATTGGTGAAGATTCGCGCATCCAAACTATCGGATCGACAATCCAGTCTACGACCACAAGTTGTGAAGTTCTTAAAACAGGGATACGCGCATGTGCATCTGGCAGACAAATCCCACTGTAATGCGTTTCTCGAGGCGATACTTTTTTCCAGCTGTCGTTGATCCTACCACTTTCCTGTTCCCGACTCACTGATCTCATCCACTCTTCAGTCTAGCACGACTGACAGGAATTTCCCGTCGGTAAAACCGCTAGCTGAACTCTGAAACAGATTTACTCATAGCGAACTTTCTTCATGCCTTGACAGTATATAAATTGTATTTTTGTGAAGGCGTGTATGCACCATATAATTTCGATATATTTTTTTTAAAGATATTGCTGTGAGTTCTGAGTTATTTGCACTATACTATGGCGAGGAATTATGGGTGAAAACGTGCATGCGCAGTAATAATGGCCATCCACAAACGCATTCGCAATAACCCATAGACAAAATATGAGGTATAGTCCATTCACAGTTACTTCCTAATTTTCTGAAGCCCTGCTAAAGTTCTACTTCTAGGATGACCCTCCGCCTCATGCAAAAAAACTTAACCGAGTCAAAAAATTTTCCCAAAGAAACTACGCACTTCATTCGTGCACACTCTGGGTAACAATATTTTACATGAGAACTATTTATTATTAGGCATTACCAACACACCTATTTTATCGCTGTTTTTATTCACATTAATTTTTAATAAAATATTATAATCTATATATACAATATAAATATAAATTAACTTTTACCGAATTGAGGTACTTTTTTGTTAACAGAAGCATAAAACGCTTGTGATACACGAGACATTTAGGAAATAACGAAACACGTCTTAGATGAGGTGATTTTTCAGAGGTTTGATTCAAAAAGTGTGAAGAAACCGCGAATAGACTATAGGCTTATCTCGCTGGCTGCGCACAACCAGTCTCCGAGTCCCAACATTGCACTGTTTTTCTGCCAACACCACTAGCAAAAACAGCGTGGATTGGATTTGAGGTTAAAGCACTGTTCAGTTAACAATTGCTTTGAGCTGTTTGCGTACTTCATCTAGCCAATTTGTAATGCATTTTGATTAAATTTAAATTGGCAATGTATTTTAATAATATAATAATGCTTGCCACTTAAAAATTAATATAAAAACAAACACGTTCATCTTTGTCGACCATGTGACTTTAACAATTGTGTTGCTTCGAGTAAGGTTAATGTTGGGTTCATGCGCAGTAGCGAATAATCGGTCTACCTCGTCTTTAGCATACGGTTCAATTTCGAGGTTATAGCTCTTTATGTAGGCTGGCCAACGTGAAAAGTGTAATTTATTCGGGACCACGTGTGTTGACCAACACCTAGTTTACTACAGCTTGTTAATTGTACTGCCCAAGCCCTTCATCCAATGCACACAGAAACATAATAGAGAAAATAAAATCAGAAGTGCTAATAGCCAGCAATGCTACTTTGTGGTCACCGNCAATGCACACAGAAACATAATAGAGAAAATAAAATCAGAAGTGCTAATAGCCAGCAATGCTACTTTGTGGTCACCATTGTGCATCACTCTATATGCAACAACATGGTGAAATTCATCGCGAGGTCAAAACGGAGTCACATGTCGAGAGTTGCGGTAATTATTGGCGCACCAGGGTTAATGTCCGTACATTCGTTTTGTATCGCAGTGTTTTGCATTTAACTAACTGCAGCTGTGGGCGGATTTATTTTTTCAGTGGGTTGTTTTTTTTTTCCTAAGTGATCATTCAAACGAATTTGCAGAGCCGTCAATGAGAATGAGCGTAAGCACAGAANGGTTGTTTTTTTTTTCCTAAGTGATCATTCAAACGAATTTGCAGAGCCGTCAATGAGAATGAGCGTAAGCACAGAACCAGTTCTCGCATGTAATTCTCAGAATTTTTTTTGAAATTTACGTCAGTGCATGCGCGTATTGAAATAGTACGAACTGCATTGTTTCCTCGTGCATATGTGGCAGTTTGCCTAAATTTGTTTAGAAAAGAGTTAAATGCGTGGTGCAGTTCCCAACTTTTTTCAGTAGAGACACTCGACATTTCTATTTCTGCTGCTTGCTATGTGGTAAAATTTCCATAGTTAAAAACTGCTATTTCAATTGATAGTCTATTCGTGGTTTCTTCACACTTTTTCAATCAATCCTTTGAAAAATCGCCACATCTAATACGTGTCCGGTTCTTTCCTAAATACGCCGTGTATCACAACCACTGTGTACTTCTGGTAACATAAAAGTACCCTATTTTTTATTAAATTAAACTTTTGCTTATATTTGATCTATAAATTGTAGTATTGTATTTATTATTAATATGAATAAAAACCAGTGAGAAAATAGGTACGTTGGCAATGCCTTGTCAGAAATAGTTCTTATGCAAAAATCTCATCACACTGGATGCGCACGAATGCCGTGCGTTTTTCCATTGGTGTAATTTTCTAGACTCGGTTAAGCGTTGTTTGCACGAGGCGGAGGAATATCCTATTAGTAGAACTTTAGCAGGGCTTCAGGAAAGTTGGACGTAACCGTGATTGGACTACAGGAAGTTTACTGTAATTACATACATATATATATATATATATATATATATATATATATAAGCACTGCGTCGTATGCTCGGGAAATGTTTTCCTCTAAGCACGGCAGGCTAACTACGTTCTAACAGGCAACTATGGCGCATAGAAAACGACGAGGTGGACCAAAAAAAAAAAAACAGGAGATATTATAGATTGTTCGCGGTGATATATGCGGTTTTAACCCGTGCAGTACTCTTGTCCACGACCGAGAACATGTTGCACGCGGATTTATATGGTTGGTACTGTTGTCATTGAGCGGCGTTTTGAACGTCTCCCTCGTGAGAAGTATGATTTGCCGATCTATACAGCTCTCATTCGCGAATGGATAGTGCCGACGTCGACGAACACCCCAGTACGTGGTTGCTGTTTGCGGAACAAGCTCGACACGAGTAGAGTGCACGTCGCAAGTGCAGTGCGGTGGAGAGATCTGGGCAGCTCTTTATCATCGAGGTCTTGAGAGTCAACGAGGGCGAAGCGAAGCAGGTATGTCGTTTGACTGCTACCACAGTGATTTGAGTTCGCCAGAGCTCTCCCTCCTGTGCCCTGAGCCCTAGGGTATAACAGGAGACACCATTCTGAGCTCTATGGTAAGAGTGCACCTCAGGTTCAAGACTTCCAGGCATATAGCTGTCACTACAGACATATTCACGTCAGGTATCATAACGTGGAGGTGCACCAAACCAGGCCATTGTTCCAGAACATGTATGTTTTGGAGCTCGAACAAGGCTCCTAATTGGAAGCAGTTGAATGATCCCAATATAAATATATTACGCCCTTTCCAATCGCAGTGGGCGGATGTTCTCCACCCGAGGGTGGTTCCACCTCACCTGTCAACGGCATTATACAGAGTTGAATCTGCACATGGGAGCAGTGCCGGAACGCAAGGGGTGGGAGAAACGGGAGATCCTCCGAGGAAACCCGCCGACCAGCGGCATCGTCCGGCACGACCCCGCCGGAAATCAAACCCGGTTCCGCCTAGGTGGGAGGCGAGTAGTGTGGCCACTACACCACCGCGGCCCCATGCAAGTCAGAAAACTACGTGATTGGCAACGCTCGATCTCGGGAATGCATTCGGCGCTGAACAGGTTTAAAACTCTGCTTAGTTTCTTATGTCATCTTGCTGTCTATCTGTCTGCCATGTGGCGCACCAAGTTGTGGGGTGCAAATTCAGTAAAAAAATTTGTAAGGTTAAATTTTTCACACGTTTTTAGTAGTTTACCCTTGCATTTAAACATTCCACGGAATATTTTTTAAAAACTTTGTTTATTACTGTAGTATATCAATTAGTTTTTCAGTGGGGCGAATAAAGCCGGCTCAGCAATAAGGATATATGTGAGTAATTGCTTACCTGAAAGGGGGTTTTTAGCACTTAAAATGGCTGAGGACGAAAAAAAAATATCGTCGCTCGATGAAGGAAAACACACTAGTCGCATGCGACTTTGAACACGAAGTGATGTCACATTGAAACTAGATTTTAGGGATACCATTGAGAACTTTGCCCGCAGGAGAACTCAGAAAATAAATCCTGTCAAGGTAGATTATAGGAGTAATAATGGAAAAACAATTTAAAGACGACAAACTAAACTTGATTTAATAGCAGCTTTGAACTACGTAAAATAGTGATGCAGTGGTAGGGTGGTCCGCGATACTGTAAAAAAAACGTGTTTACTTGAAAATTGCTTTGCTAAGTTGTAATAATGCACTTGGATATATATTTTTCTTTGCAGTTTCCAGTTGCCAGTCCAGTGCACGGCGGATCTTTGTAGGCTGTTGATAATGGAAGGAATTCCGAAGGAAAGATAACCAAATATTGGCATTGTATTTTATGTATGTTTGGAGGCGGGAAGGGAACCAACGTATTCTGTGTCTAGGGCGACATAAGCCTTAGAACAGGCCTGGCCATACACAAAATTTTTAACTTTAAAATTGCAGATGGTGTATAAGGTAGAGTACGCATGCCACCTGCGCATTAACTAAGCACCGTATTCCGACACTGGACCCTTTCTTTTTTGCCAACAGCACTATTGAATCAATGTGAATTAATATGTGGGTTATATAATTTTAAAAAATATATAATTACGTACTTTGAAATGTTAGTACACTTCCTCTGACCTAGTTTTATTGCAACTAGAATACGTTCGAGTTGTGTAAAAGGAAGGTAATTTTTTAAATAAAAACACTGATGTGACGCGTCTTGTGTCTGTCATTTTGTGACCACGTGGTAACGTGGTCTTTTTTACATTTTAGTGGATTTTATGTTTTCGTGACATGATGTCGATAATAAATTATGTGTAAAGAATTTATTAGGGGCGTGCAAATTTGAAATAGTAATAGACATTAGGGTTTTAAAAAAATTTCAGTATATCGAAATAACGATATATCGATTTAAATCGTAGATATATTTCAAAGATATTTTATTGAACTCAGTATCTTTTTCAGATATCAGAAATAAATATTTTAAAAATGTTCTTTTAATAAGCTCTGTTTTGAATTAAAAAAATTGAATTAAATTACTATGTCTAATTTAGGCAACATACGCCAAAAACAGGTATCACATCTTTCTACAATGCATCGTGTCCTCAATGTGTAATATGCCAAGCAATTTTGTATTTAAAATGTAGAATTCCAATGTAACGAAAATCGAAATTTTTCTTTCAATAGATCGTTTTGTAAAACTATACTTTTTTATATAATACATTTAAATATGATCGATAACATCCTNATTTTTCTTTCAATAGATCGTTTTGTAAAACTATACTTTTTTATATAATACATTTAAATATGATCGATAACATCCTTAACAGGTATGCTGAAACGAGATTTATTAGCAATTTCGTTTTACAAGCCACACAACAAACATCACAGTCAAGCCAGAAACGAAGAATATTATTTTCGTTATGTAGTATGTACTTTAAATACAAGTTTTCGCTAACACGTCGTGGAAACTAATTTCCGGAAACTTAACACGGACAAGGAAAGACACAATTGCTTCCCGTTTTTCACGTGAACCGCCACGGGGACATACAGATTAGACAGTGACGTCCCGCACAATCAGTCTTCATATCCGCCGCTGCCTCGCTGGCGAAATAAATCCTCGTCGCGTCTCGACAATATTTCCGAGTTTGCGGCCGAGTCCGCAGTCGCCTGCAAAGACTTGATCCACCCCCCGGCAGTGACAGGCGGGGGGCGCTCCCGGGGCGGTAATCCTCGCAGGATATCTCCCAGAGTTCATTACGACACGAGGATCAACCGTGCTGCCATAACTCGTAATGAAATCGCCGCTTCCTCGGGGTTACGCTCGGCTGGCCGGGGAAAAAAAAAAAAACAACTCTGCTAAAATGAAGGAAACGCGAGGATTACAGCAATAATAAAAGTAACGTGTTCTTTCGTATTGCGTACAAGTTCTATCTTCGGACTGTTTGTATTTGAGGAAGTATCTCTGAACGAATAAATCTGCGGTGTCGTTACGGATGCACAGTACTTGGGACTTTATAAAGATCGCATTTTTGAGACATCGTTTTTTGTTGATTTATGCTCGAAATTCCAACACAACTANACTTGGGACTTTATAAAGATCGCATTTTTGAGACATCGTTTTTTGTTGATTTATGCTCGAAATTCCAACACAACTAAAATTTACCGTAAACGTGAGTGTACGGACGAATACATGTACTCATTATCGTAGAATATTGACCGTCTGTTACTGTAAAAATGTGAATTTTAAATACAGTTGCAATTTCACAGATTTCGACCTCATACTAAGAGAAAGGTTTGTTCCAGATAACAAAATACGTGTTTGTATGTCACGGAAAGAATTTAGAAGCCCCAACAAAATAGTTTGTGAGTAAACAAAATTTGAAAAAAGAAAAAAAAATTAATGTGGTTAATCTAACCAAATACACACTTGAAGAAAGTTAACCTCTGCGTTAGTCAAAACAATTAGACATATTATGTTGACTCAACTCTGTGTATTTTCTTGGCTACTCTTTTTAATGCTCAAGAGTTTGTTTGAAATTTTTGTGACAAAAAGGATACTGACGGAGTAGATATAAAACAGCCGTTCTGGGACAGGATTCAAGTAATAGGAGCGAGGAGCCACCAGCCAACTCGGTTGTCGAGGCGGCCATGTTTTCGACAAAATTGCCTGTTTCACCTGAAAATCACATGCGAAATTAGTTATATTGCCAAAAAAATAACTTTTTCCACTAAATTTTTTTCTAAAAAATGGGGAAAGCAGATCCGAAGCTCCTGCCGAAAAAACAACTCAGCAGAATACAGTTAAGTAACAACGTCGTCACTCAGGGACGTTTCCTGTCACCTAATGCCCCCACAGCGTCGGAAAAGTTAGCCAGAACATTGTAATCATCCCATCAGGCCACGAACTCGCAGGGCCGAGAAAGTATGTGTACTTAACGCAAAAGTGCCTGAAATGTGTGCATGAATTCCCGTCAAATAAACCTGTTAAAACCAATACGTAATGAAGTCACTGTTTTATATACCCTCAACCTTCAAGGCTCCCTATAGTCTGTGCCATCTAACATTAACTGAGGGCCCTATGAACCACTCTGTACACCACAGGTGGGGAATAGCGTCATAGTGCAGCTATTAAATGCAATTGATATTTTTATTGTAAGAAAATTCATGCCAGTAATTGTAATAAGTTAAGTTACTTGAGGTATTTTAATTATAAAATATTTTCCAGAGGTTGTTTTAAACAAAGTGATAGTGTAGGACGTGTTCTTCATTTCTAGAAAAAAAAAGGGGGGTATGTTCGTTAAATTAGATGTGTGAAATTGCATCTTCTAACAGTTTTGTGGGGGAGGAGTAAAGAAATACTTCAGATGGGCATAATTTTCCGACCTCTATAGGTTAACGAAAAAAAAAAAATTTAGTGAATCAACGACGCCGAATAAACGAATCTTGCTCAACCTAGCACACTAAACTTTGATTCCACAATTTTTTTAATATACTTAATAGCCTTTCTTTGCACTGGCGATTACTTTTTTAATCGATTTACAGCACATTGGCAATATAATATCGTATAATATCAAAGAGCACAGTACTTTAATTAAGACTGACTTAGAAAATGGCAACTAGATTTCTCGCCTGAAATAAAATACAAAATTAATCGCATTATTATATAAACTAAATATCTTGAAGGTTTAANCATTTAGTGAATCAACGACGCCGAATAAACGAATCTTGCTCAACCTAGCACACTAAACTTTGATTCCACAATTTTTTTAATATACTTAATAGCCTTTCTTCGCACTTGCGATTACTTTTTTAATCGATTTACAGCACATTGGCAATATAATATCGTATAATATCAAAGAGCACAGTACTTTAATTAAGACTGACTTAGAAAATCGCAACTAGATTTCTCGCCTGAAATAAAATACAAAATTAATCGCATTATTATATAAACTAAATATCTTGAAGGTTTAATTATTTTAATATATCCAATAGAGTGTTATTAAACATATTAAAGTTTAGAATATCTCCATTTGCGCAATTTGTTTCCGTACTACAAAACGTGACACAAAATCTGTTCCGTTTGTTATTTATTTATATTAGATTTTACAGCCGATGATTTCCTTGCTGTACTCCGGGATATGGGAAGAGACATGTGGTAGTCTAATACATTACAAGTTAAAAGCATTTTCATGCTTACAAAATGTCCGATATTGTCAATGAGCGCTGAATATATTTCTTCATGGGTATGACTCAACTAAAATATTAGGTATCCCCATTTTATTTAGTCTTTCTGTGCATAAAACTGCGACTTGAGGATAAACTACTTATTTGATCGTTTCATAGAAAAATGATACAGTGTGTCCGTTTGGTCGATAAGAACCTTGTACAGCCATAAATTATATGAATAAAAAAAATTTATTTGAAAATAATTATAGACTACAGAAACACAAGAAAGCATCGACCTGTAAGACGCTGCCTGTCGAGTAATTAACTTGCAGCACGTAACCTAACTACACTGGCGCTACATAAATCAGTCGCTAATTATATCTCGATGTCCCNATACTTATTTTATCGTTTCATAGAAAAATGATACAGTGTGTCCGTTTGTTCGATAAGAACCTTGTACAGCCATAAATTATATGAATAAAAAAATTTATTCGAAAATAATTATAGACTACAGAAACACAAGAAAGCATCGACCTGTAAGACTGCTGTAGGAAATCACGCTGCCTGAAGAGTAATTAACTTGCAGCACGTAACCTAACTACACTGGCGCTACATAAATCAGTCGCTAATTATATCTCGATGTCCCATGTGGCACGTAGGAGGGGCATGAAGGCATTTCCTCTTGTGTGCAATGTTTCTCTTCTCTTCTCTTCTCTCCACCCCACCCCCCTTTCTTGCTCCTTTATTCTGCTTTCTTTCTCCGTAGTATCCTACCTCACTTACTCCACGAGACGCATGCGTGTGCCAACCCATAATTTATGTTTACAATAACTTCCTTGGGAATTTTTGAACAAATGTGCCATGCTCTCTGCGACTGTTTACAAAGCAGCTCATGAAGTAATAACACATTTCCTTCCAGTTCGGTGGTTCTGTATTCTCCGCCTTCATGTTCGCGTATTGTTAAATTTTTATGTGACAGTTTTAGCTGCGATTTTCGTGTGCTGACAAAGAAAAATCTTTATAAGTAAGCACAGATATGAATTTTCATGTAAGTGGCTCTTGAATTTTATGAGCTTATTATTTATTAATGTTCACGGATTTTGTTTTGCTGATGCACGTAAGAAAATATTCCAAAAACACATTTTGTGTATTTTATCTTTTATATTTTACTTAGCATAAAAACTAAAATAATAAAGAAATTTGAAGAATCGTTTCTAGTTTAATTACGTATTTATGTTATTTCTGCTGGTCTGCTGAACTGGCTGGAGCTAAAATAATTTACATTTATTTCGAATAATTATAACATTACTAGGAAAAATGTACACAATCATTATATATGCAACATTTAGATTTAATTATGTTACGTACGGTAATATTACCGCAGAATAACTTTCCGGATAAATTTATAAAATTGGTAGTAGTAAGAATATTGGCTTTTGCAAAGAATTGAAGGAATCTAGAAAATGGTATGTGTCGACAGTACTACTAACCTTACTGAATCAAAATCGCATACGCGCATTGTTATATTTTCGTTACATTCTGTGAATTACAACAGTGGGCAAGGCTTCGAATATCAGGGAAATTGTGGAGAAATGCGGTTTAAAACGGGAAAGATAACGCCACAAGAAAAGCTGAAGCCACAACAAGCGTTAACAACGTCGGAAGTTCAAACCCCTGCGCGTAGCGGCGATGGCACTCTTGTAGCGCGTGCCAGTGTAACCCTATAGCTCCCGCACATCTCAAGCAAAAATTATCTAATTTATGAGAAATTCAGATTCCTGGGAATGCATTTCGCAGTGTAAGGAGGGCCCGTCGTAGTGCTTCCTTATGACACGACGACGTGAAGTTCAGGCGTTAAAATGTTTTTAAAGGCTTTTTACGGTAAAATGAGCACTTTTGAAATCAACATTTAAAAAACCTTACTGCTCCTACCTGCATTTTGTTTATTGGATGCACTAAGTGACATGCACCCAGTAAAGTTGGTAACGATGGAGTGAAAGTAGTTCCATATCTTAACGTCGAATAGTAGTAGGAAAATAGGGGTTCTGGGACAGGGGATGGGTGATGGGGACAAGCCGACCGCAATCTTGGATGACATCACGAGGCAACCTCTTGCTCTGTTATTTCATTCCTTGCCAGCAGCAGTCATCTTGGATATCGTGCTCCATCACTCCACCTCAGCACATCATGCTCTTCCATTCTGTTTGGGGTTTTTTCTCATATTCCTTCCAGTCTCTCTCGTCGCATATTATTCCTATTTTCCTCTCGCCTCCCACCCTCCAGGGTTTCCTCGTAGTTCTCCCATTCTCTCGCTGTCTCATCTACAGGTACTCCCGGTATCCTTCCTACCTCTCTCGTTCATCCTATCTCTCGTCGTCACCCACCTCCTATCCTCATCTCCTATCATATCCCTCCCTCTTGTCTCCCACAACTGGGCTTTATCAGAGTCCTCCTGGTTTTCTTTCCTGCCTCTCGTTCGTTCTATCCCTCGAAGGTTTTTCTCATATTCCTTCCATCCCACTCTCTTACTTCTCGCGCCCTCCACCAATCGGCCACCGTAGGCGGCCATCTTTAATTCCTTCACCTATCACCAGAGAGTGTAGAAAGTGCTACAGATCGCAGCTAGGAGTGCCAATATCGGCATGGCAACTTCTGCGTGTGTTTGTTCACCATGTGTGTAAAATATATTTATAAACAAAAATACCGACAGTCTACCCTGTACGAGGTAGACGACGTCTTCATGTCTAAGCTGGTTTTTAGTGATGAAGCGACATTCAAACACGCTTACAGTGCGATGACAGATGCTCTCAGTGTCATCTCTCGGCACATAAAGGAAACGTCAGACTGTCCCCTTCACATTCACGTGTCGAATGCGAGCTCGCTTCCCTCTCATCACCTCAAACCGAGAGTTACAAACGCTATTCAAACCGTAACACCAGACATGCTGACAAGAGCATGGAACGAGTTTGATTATCGTGTAGATGTCGTTCGGGCCTCTCATGGTGGTCACATTGAACATTTATGAATGTATGGTAAACAAACTTCACGGTTCCATGGTTCATTTGATTGGTCAATCAAGGTTGTAGGTTGTTTGGGTTTTTATATTATAGACCTTCAAATTTTGGATATTCTTTTATACCGTTACTGTTTTACTGTCAACGTGCATCTATAGCCCTTATTTACAGCAGTTTATGGGATCATTTCAACTTGGTTCAGCCTGGTACAGATCTCTCAGCCCAAAGACGAGTACTTTTCGCCTGCAATTATGATTATGAACATGCAGGACTGTGACTGCTGTACTGGGTAGACTGTCGATATTTTTTTATAAATATCTTTTACACACATAGAGAACCGACACACACAAAAATGGCCATGCCGATACTGGTGCTCCTAGCCATGACCTGTAGCTCTTCCAACACTCTCTGGTCACAAGTGAGGGAATCAAAGACGACTGCTTATGGTGGCCGACTAATGGTGGTGATGGAGGAGGGCATAAGAAGCAAGAGAGTGGGGTGGGAGGATAATGAGAAAAAACCCCAAGATATAGAACAAACAAGAGAGGCAGAAAGGCCACTGGGAGGACTCTGAGAAAACCCTCCCAAACGAAGAGAGGTAGGAAGGAATGAGAGAGTGTGAGAATAATATAGGTGATTTCGAGGAGTCTGAGAGAACTCCAGGGGTGGGAGACCGGAGAAAAGGATACGATTTGGGAGGTAGGAAGGAATCTGGGAGGACTCTGAGAATACCCAGGGATGGGAGACAGGAGAGGAAGGCATATCATAAAACCCCAGGGGTGGGAGATGGGAGAGGGTGATAGGACATGGGTGATGACGAGAGATAGGATGGGCGAGAGAGGTAGGAAGGAGACCAGGAGAATTCGGAGACAAGAGAGAGTGAGAGAATGGTAGAACTATGAGAAAACCCTGGGGGTGTGAGGCGAGAGGGCTAACACGAAGTATATGCAAAAAAACTCCAAGGGTTAGAGTGTGGGAGAAGAGAGATACTGGAAGGGATATGTGAAAACCCCCAAACGGAATGCAAGAGCATGATGTGCTGAGGTGAAATGATGGAGCACAAGGGAAAAAAAGCGAAATCCAAGATGACCACTGCTGGCAAGTAATAACATAGCAGGAGGTTGCCTCGTAATGTTATTAAAGATGGCGGTCGGCTAGTCCCCTCGTCCCCAATCCCCCATCCCCTTTTCCAGAACCGCCATATTCCTACTACTTCGAATAAACAGTGTCAGGTAACCATTTGTAATATCATAAATTATTAATTTCGCTTTCTGTTTTGTTTTAGTGCATCTAAGAGTAAAAATGAGTATATTTGTAAAATATTTACTTTTCTAATAATTGCTCAGTTTCACATGACCGAAGCATGAATAAAGTAATGCATGAATCAGGTAATGTTAATGTGACATAAGGCGGAAGAATACACAACATGCATACAAGCAGATCTTAAGCAGGGCTCTGAAAAGTGCTCCGTTTACCGTGAACAGCCTAGCAGGGAGACTCGTTCGCTAACGTAACACAAACGAAGGCATTCATAAAGTCATATTTCTCCCACTATAGCATAAAACCGAGAATAAAACTGAAGGTTATGTATCCGCAACGTGTTCGGTCGGAATAATTTATGGCCTCCGGTACTTACCAAGTTTCTCTTTCCGGGTGCTCTCGGGTCATTTCAAATGTTCCTGCTTTCCGCTCGTCCGCATTTCAAACCGTAATCACGTGATTTGAAACGACAGTTCGCCCCGTCATCGTCATCTGATGGTTTCCCGTAATCACCCCCTTCAATAATGGGATCAACTGAATAAGGCTATATACCACAACAGAGTTTTCCAATGTATTCAACAAATGCCTCTTTCGTTGATTGGTGCTGTCTGTATTCGCGTGTTTTATTGGTTTATCATATCCGTGTTAAGACAATTAAATTTATTCCCTTTAGTGGCGCCTCGAGCCGCTCTTGATTACTGGTTGCGCGAGTTCGCTTTTCACTTTTCTTATTTTCTACTACCTTCTGAGCTGCCCTGCACATAACAATAACAAACTATTTGTACATTTTCTTAGGGGAACGTTTAATTGAATTTATAACCAAAGAGTAACTAAGGAGTCAGCTCTAAAATGGAAACAAAATGTCAAATCGTCTCTTGTCGACAGCACTAGCTCGCAGTTGTATGTACGTTAAAAACACACACAATACTGTTATGATTTTTGTAAACCATTTTGACATGTGTGTCGAAGAAGAACAGCTTTTGAATTTTCTTATAATTTTAATTCTGTTATAATGATTTTAATGTGGACCTTTAAAAGTTGACTGAGCAATGTTAAAGTTAAGCTATGGAAGAATTCACTACCCACACATCTGCATTAATTTTAAGCACTGACGGAAATACTCATGGTACGATTGGCAGGATATCAGGGAAGGTAGTCCATTGTCTTAACGTTCGATTTAACAGTGTGAAGTTTAAATTTGACGAATATCATCTAGTTTCTATTTATTTTATGCACAGCAAATTAACATATTAGTAACCTGGTCGTGTTCTTAACAATTTCACAGTTACACTTATGAATAAGGTAATATCGTCCGTAGTGGTATTCATTGTTCATATAACAAACGGATACGAGATGGGCTGGGAGAAAAATCCAAATCAGGGTGTTCAAATGTGCACACTTCACCTTGAACAGCCTATTCCAGATATGAGTTTTGACTACGACCTACTATCGGATAAATGTTTGAGAACCACAGATTCCTATTCCTCGGGCCGCAGGTTCGAAAGAAGGCACTGACAGGGCAATAAATTTCCAGAACATTTTTCATTTGGGAAGCGTGGCGACACCGTCGAAGTGGGAAGTTTTCTCGGGGTACTCTCGTTTCCTCTCTCGCCTTCACTCCGGCTCTGTTCCGCCCCCGTGTAATTTCTCGTTTCATTCTCGTGGCTACGTCAGGTGTGTTCCTCGGCTAGAGCAGGACGCCGCGGAGGATCGGCGGGTAGAACGCTCTCGTCCCACCTAGGCAAACCGTGTTCGATGCTCAGCGGGGTCGCTTCCGGATTTTCGCGCATGGTAATCGTGCCGGACGATACCACTGGTCGGCGGGTTTACTCGGGGATCTCCCGTCTACCCCGTCCTTGCATTCCACCGCTGCTCCGTACTCACCTCGCTTCTTCCTTGGTGTTGGGCTGTTTTGAGCTTTTAGAACTTGGTGTATGTTTCACCTTACGAATCTCCAGTTTATTCAATTAACATGCAGCAAAGACTGAATAGAGTATTATAACATGGTATGTTCTTTAACTATCATGTAATAAACACACACACAGAATATTACAATAAACTTTGACGCTTTTGCTAGCGAAAGCAATGATTACGTCTGTCGAGTACCTGTTTATACGGGTGTGGTTTAAAAGTTGGTTCTGTAACGCCATCACGATTCATTACCGATTTTATTATATCACCTAGGTGAAGTTAAATGCCTTCGGTAAAACATGCATACATATTCATTTTATCTTCCTCTACAGTAATCACGTTTGCGTATTCCCATCCGTTAACGGGAGGTAAATTCAAATTTCTTTGAACATTGGAGTATTGTCATTATTTTATTTTCTGATTCTGCCAGACGCAGCTTGGTTTCTACATTTATAAAGGTTAATTACTATACCAGACCGTTCTTCCCCGTGTTGAATCAGCTGTGCCATAATGTCAAAAATATTATAATTACAGTGTGTTAACATCTCGTATGCGGATAATTTGATCGTCACTAATATAATAAACAACAGGATAAGTTTAGGAAATATTTTATTATAGCATTTTAAGTCAAAGTACAGTAATTATTTTTAGGCCAGTTAATAAAGTAAATTTGTTTCCCTACTGAGCTAAGTATATAATTGTAATGCCTTTAATACTGAGTCTGGAAGATACTCTAAGGTTTTTTTAAGAATGTAACGAGAGAGTATTGTAAATATTTATTACTCAAATATGTGTAGCCTACTTTGCAGTTAATAGTTATATGTGGCGGACACAACTTGGGTAGCTATATGACATAGAAAGTCTTCAATATATGGAAATTATAGGCTGTTCATGGTAAAGCAAGCACTTTTGAAATCAACTTTGGAAAAAAAAATCACTGTTAATAGCTACATGTATACTACATTACATACTGCCGTGTAGGCTCTTGGTTAAGTTGGCAGCGAGTAAATAAATATAGTTCTTAACACTCTTGACGTTTTTGAATGCGAACGTAATGTTTAAATTTTATTTACACTCAATTTTGTATTCCTGGTTTTATGCACATAA
Source organism: Clitarchus hookeri (assembly GCA_002778355.1). NCBI lineage: Eukaryota > Metazoa > Arthropoda > Insecta > Phasmatodea > Phasmatidae > Clitarchus > Clitarchus hookeri. Next base: position 438,285 of record NQII01001397.1, read on the forward strand.
TATTGTAAATTTACTATTGGCAACACATATGCGTTCTAAAATTTTCCGCGGTTTCGCCAAGATGGCTCACGAATGTTGCTATCAGAGCCTTGGCAAAGTTAATGTTACTCATGACATAAGGTTACAAAATGATAACTAAAAGTTGATTATATGCATGATTTTCAGAAGTGCTCAGTTAAAAATTAACAGCCGTTAACCTAAAGTGACAATTCATTCTTGGTATGAAGAGTTTGGCTAAATGGGTGTTCATCTTATTAAATGTACTGTGCCGTTTTAAAATAAATGGACATTAAAATTTTTTTTATGGGATATTAATTTTTTTTGGGTTGCAGTTATTTTGAAAAGAAGATAATTAACTGTAATTAGTATTTGGTAATTGTAATTTAGTGGATTTGTGATGACTTGGATATTTTTCGTAGGGCTTTATAAGTTAGTTTCACGTCCCAGCTAGCTCTGAGGCAGGAAACCAGGCAAGGAGGACTCCACACTGCCCGTATCTGAGAGAACACTCACGTTTGCAACACACCTATCGGATGCACCGGATGTTGCCGTGACTCTTAGTCACGGCGTTTCTTATTCCAGCTACGCCTGAACTCTTGGAAGTGCTGCTTCCCAGCACGGCGAATTTTCGCTGTGTCCGCAGTCTGCAGGACGCGCCACAGAAAAGAAGTGCCCTTTGCACCGCCACGAAGAACAATTGTTCATCCCTGTGCCATATATCGGCAGCTCTGAAACTAAATTCTAGTGTATTCTTCTGCCAGCTACGCTCTAGTTCGTGTCTTACTCTACGTAGGGACGCACTTCGCCGGGGACACTTGGACACCGGATTCGGAGCCTTCTAGACGCATCTTTCGGCAGCAGCAGCTTTTGTGATACCAAGGAAGGAGTAGTCGCAGAGTGCGCGTTTAACTTACAATACATGTTATTTGCATATTTATTTGGAAATGTAGTTTAGTGCAACGTAGACGACTTGTGTATTAAATTTAATTTTGGTGACCGGCAGTGTGCAGACATACACACCCTCTAATTAATGATAATAATAATAACAACCCGCAATTGAGCTACCGACCGGTGGTGAACTCTCTCACCTCCCCCCCTACCCGACCAAACTGCGCTTCCAAACCCTTCCTGAACTTTGCAACCCCCGTCACAGATACCAATTCCTCCCGCAACACATTACACTCCCTCACAGACCTCACAAGAATAGACTGCCCACCCCGCTCCGTTCTCCTCCACACCCTCTGAAGCTTCTCTCTGTTGTTTCCTATCCCTTTAAACACCCCCTTACTTAGCTGGCAGCGTAACATTCCCCACCCTTTCTCTCCATTCACCATCCTGTACATCCTGACCAGCCTTTCAACTTTCCTCCTGTCCTTCAACGAGCTCCACCCCATTTCTTTCATCATCACTGATGGCCTATAGTTCCCTTCGTCCTCACCATCCTGCTCCTGTCTTCTCCACCTACCCTTCACCCATCTTGCTGCCCTTATTTGCACCTTCTCTAGCTCTCTCACCTCCACCTCAACGTATGGGTCCCATACTGCTGTCGCATATTCTAACATAGGTCGTACAATTATGCCATATGCTTTCTCCTTCACCTCACTGCTGACTCCCTTCATAACACTTCCTAAAATACCCAAAGCTCTTCTTCCCTTTTCAACCACTCTCTCTACCTGTTTTTCTCATTTGAGGTCTCCCTGCAATACAATCCCTAGATACTTATATTCTGCTGCTTCTTCTATCTCTTGCTCCTCCCATCTGTACCTGTCCTTGCTTATGACCTTCTTCCTTGTAAACCTCACTACCTTCGTTTTTCTTACATTTACCTTCATTTTATTATCCATGGTCCGCAACCATATCCTGTCAATGTCTGCCTGCAAGTTTTCGCCCCCTCCCATCACTGCACACAATAAACAATCATCTGCAAACAATCTTATTTTTCCCCTAATCTCCAAACCCATGTCATTTACCATAATGGTAAACAACAAAGGGCCCAACGCACTTCCCTGCAGTACACCTGACATAACCTCTCCTTCCTCCGATATTGCCTCCCCCACTTTCACCCTCTGTCTTCGCCCCCTGAGGAAGTCCCCAATCTATTCCACTACCCACTTGTCCGGTATCAGCTCATCTACTTTCTTCATAAAAGTCTCATGGGGCACCTTATCAAATGCCTTCTCAAATAAATTAAGCAGACATCAACCTGCTTCCCCTCATCAATTGCCTGTACCAGAACCTCAAACAGCCCAGCCAGCTGCTTCTCACATAAGTATACTTTTCTGAAACCATGTTGTAACTCCTCCAACCAATTTCTCTTATTCAGAACATTCACCACATACTGAACCAACAGCGTCTCCATTACCTTCCCTGCAGTAGATGTGACACTCACCGGTCTGTAGCTGCCAGGCCTCCCCCTATCCTCCCCCTGCTTGTGTATTGTGACCAAAAACGCATCCTTCCAACCTTGTGGCATCTTACCCTCTTCTAAAGACTTGCTAAACAACACCTCCAAATATTTAACTAACTTTCTCCCACCAAACTTTAGGACTGTGTTCCCTATCCCGTCAGGTCCCATTGCCTTGCTGCTCTTTAACTCCCTGATTACCATTGCTATCTCCCACTCCCTCATCTTAAACTTACTAAAACAACCCCCACGCCCTTTTAGCCTACAGATTCCAATCCTCCTTTGCCTCAAACACTGACAAGTACTGGCCTTGCAACATCTCCGATTTTTCTTGCTCATTTGATGCAGTCCTGCCATCTCTACCTTTCAGCAGAGGGATCCCTTCCTCTCCTACCCTTACCATCTTAACACACCTAAACAATTTCCCCCATTCCTTTCCTTTTCCTTCTACCACCGTCTTCCCTAAAAAATGTATTCTTTGCCTGTTTTATCATCCTTTCAAGCTCCCTTCCAATTTGTTTCATCAATCCCTTAGATCTAGTCATCCCTTCATTTCTCCACTTGGCATGTAATTTTCTACATTTCCTCTTCATTTTTTGAATCTCCTGTCCATAATATGGTGGATCTTCCCCAGACCATAATTTTCTTTGGCACAAATTTCACCAACATAACATCTATTATTCTTCTAAATTCCTCCCATAATCCTTCCACACTTTCCTCCATAGACCACTTTTCAAACCTATCCCTCAGGAAGATTTCTGCCCCCTCCTTGTCTCCTCTCCCATACTGCCACACCAACCTATCTGCAGTTTGCTCTTCCCTCGTCCTGCCAAGCCCAATTTCCACAACAGGAATATCATGGTCGCTTATGCCATCCAGTACTATTGCACCAACTACAGAATTTCCAGTTCTGACCGACACCACATCCAGCACAACCCAACGCCTTCTTCATTCCACCTTATAGGTGTTTCTAGTACCTGAACCAAGCCTCTGTTGACTAACTGCTCTGCCATTCTCTGCATCATGCTGCCCATCCCTTCTGCACCCTCAATCCGTCTCACACCTGGCATATTCAGATCCCCTGCTACAACAACTCACTGCCTGTCCTTTAGTCTATCAACCCTCTCCTTAATCGTCTCAATTGCCTACTATACCTGTCCTGGTGGCCTATACGCTGCCAGAACAGTAATCCTCTTGCTACTAACCCCACTTATTTTAATTTCCATCACCTCAACATATTCACTAATCCATTCTACAGACCCTTTCAGCCCCTCCCTTACACACACTGTGTAAGGGAGGGGCTGAAGATGGTGAACTTATCCTGCCTACATTCAATGTCAAGCACTTCCTCATTCAGCCAAGTCTCCACAGCTACCACTATATCAGCCCCATATTTTTCTACCTTACCCCAGAAGCCCTCCAGCTTGCTGTATACACTCCTACAGTTCACCACCATTCACTTTATGCTCAGATGCTGCATTACCCTCCTACTTTGCTTACCCTCTTTCTCCGCCCCTGTGGTCTCATCAGTGCTTACGTTTCCATTTCACTCCACTTATGTTACCATGTCCCTCTCTGGTTGCTATTTAAGCACTAGCTTCTCAGCCCTGACACTCTGTAAACAGCCAGTTGCTTCCCTACTTAGCAGATCCCCTAGGATCCTCTTTCCCTACTCTGCCTAGCGTACCTGGTCCCTTCCTACACTTTCCCAGCGTACCCATTTCCTACTATCTATAAATGTAGCCTCCAAATCCGTACATACTCTCTTATAAACCTCACTCGCTGCTACTGCCTTCTTGTATGTTATTCCCTTTCTAACCAGCATGCCACTAACTACTGTCCTAGCTCTTGGGAACTTCTCCTGTACTTTACTTAGTAACCCCCTGAGGTCCCTCTCTACCTCTTGCCCCACCTCCTTTCGAGCCAGGTCATCCCCCCCTCCCATATGAATTAAAACTACCTTTGCCACCCTGCTACCTCTAATACTAGTGACTCTTTCCTCCAAGTCCATGATTTTTGCGCCGCCAAAAGATGCTTTATAAGTATTTCCTTTCCTGATTTCCCTCAGCTCCACCCTCTTTACGATCGAGCTGCCTAGGAAAACAACCTCTGGTTCATTTCCTACAACCCTTTCCTGCTTAGTTTCCTTTCCACTCAGCCTCCCCTTATATATTTCACCTCTTCCCTGATCCCTGCCAACAGCCACCTCCTGCACCACCCTTGTTGTCTTTCCTTTGACCAGCCCTCTTTTTCTTCCCCTCCATCCATGAACTGTCCATTTTCCCTACTTGCTGGCCTTTACTAATCCATTTCCTACAAGCCTCAACATACTGCTTCCTGCCTTCCACCACTGTCTGTTCCCTACATACGGTTTCCCGCTCTTCTATCCATGTTTGCTTCCTGCTGTATACTATCGCCTTATCCCTTGCTTCTATTGCCCGCTCCTCTATCCTTAATTGCTTCCTAGTGTTACCTACTGCCTTTTCCTTTTCTGCTGTATCCTGCTCCTCTATCCTCCTGCTCAATTTTTCCGCCTCAATCTCTGCTTCCCTTTTCCTCTGCTTCTCCTCCTGCAGTTCCTTCTGTAGACAAGCTTGCATTTTACCTAACTCACCCTTTATGTCTTCCAACTCTTCCTCTAACTTCTCTACCTTTATTGCTAAGCTACACTTACCCATCTCATTCCGGACCTTTCCCTCTACCCTCTCAATCCTGTGCATTTCACTCTCTTTCCTAATCATCAATTCTACAGTCCCCTTTCCAACTCTCCTCCTTGGCCACTTCCATCCTTGTCCCTGGCACGTCCTCTACATGGTTCCCTATCAGCATTTCCCAAATCCAGTTTCCACATTCCCCACCTATTAGAGTTTCCTTTTATACTGTTAGTTTGTTTTCTGCCACAGCAAATAATTCCTTTCCCCCTACACACTCCTCACACCTCCACTCATACTGCCGTAGTGAGCCCGGATCCCCCTCTCTGATCCGTACACAATCGGGATGATACCAGCCACCACAATGGTCATACTGTAGCCCACTATCATGCCTCCTCCACGCCATTCCCTGCACCTGCACCTCCCTACCATTTTTCCTCCGTACTACCAGTATTATACACTTAACTTATAAGCTAATCTCACTTATAAAAAACGTATATAGTAGTCTAACATTCAAAATAACAAGAGCACTCACACCCTATACAAAGAACACCAGCCACTTGCACACAATAAACAATCAATCACCCTACGGTTATAGTCTACCTTAACTATCTAGAACAATGAAATAAAGCACACAATAACTTAAAGAAGTATTTTGTAAACTATAAAATAAGCTATTTATATATTTGTATTAACAAACTGCGAAAATACTCGGAGCAATACAACCTTACATCCTATGCGGCGGCCATCTTCCTTGTCAAGTAGTGTCGTTTTAACCCTCCTTCATGGCTAAGTTTTCCCACAAAATTGACTTTTTTTTTAAATTTTAAGTTTTCAGAGGATTTTCTTTCTGGATGGTTTCCCGGATCGAGATGTGGTTCGAGTTCGTGTAGTAGTTCCAGTTTTCCTCGTGACCTCACATCTCATTCCTCTTATTTGTGTGGAATGACCAAACTTCGCCTTCCCGTCTTCTCGAGTACGGAGTACGGGTTACGGAGTACGTGGCACGGGGCACTGGGTACGAGGTACGGGTTACGGGGTACGGGTTACGGTGGAGTGCAGTTACTGCACGCAGTTCGCCGACCAGCGGGGCTCTTGTTGATGTATGGCTTCTCTCGGACACTGCACAACAATAATATATGAATATTTCCCAAATAATTTTTGACAGTTTGGAATAATTTATTTTGTTTTAATAAGTTACACTACAGACTCTAAAAGTACTTTTTTTTTAACTGAAGATTAAATCATGTGATTTCGTATTAATTCAGCAAATGGAATATGGTATTTAATATGGTGACCTACGGAATTCTAAGATACTGTTTATTTTCACCACTAAGGACATTATGCGAGGGGGCCCCATTTCCGCTGTTTTCAATTGGGAATTATGAATTTTGAATTAATTAATTTAAATCTCAATTTAACAAATTTAAAATATTCTATAGTGAAATGTATTTATGTAATGATTTGATCTATAAGAGATGCAGTCATGTTTCCATGTCGCAATATAGTTTCTTCTTAATTTAATGGAAAATATAAAGGTCACGAATCTTCTGAAAATAGTTATTTTATTTAATTAAACTCCTTGTGGTAGAAGTTGCAGAAAAGTTCCTCTGATTAACTTTCACTTATATAAACAATATTTATTTAATCTGATGGTAATCTGCTGTTCTAATGATTTTTGCCACTGTTTTCCCAGTACGCAATTTACATGTATTTTATTAAAATAACAAATCGTAGCAGTTTTTGTTAATAGTAATGGTAATTACGTAATTGGAGACACATGTAAGTACCAAAATGGAGCAGGTGACCTTAACACGCGTACAACCATAAAACTTCTAACCATTTTAGATTCACATTAATTTATAGTTTTACTTTTAAGTGTTGCAAACAAGCAATTTTACTGTGGGTGCTGTACTGAAATTGACACACCACTTGTTCCACTGCCACAACAAATGAGCTTTAGTATTTGTGTTCGGTTATAGTAATATGAGCCAGCCATAAAGTATACGGTTTACGAATCAGTTACCCACAGGGGAGATCACTGGCCGTTGAGCCTCGAAGTTTGCAGTACTGGCCAAAAATAGCCTTCTTGTGCGTTAAATACACAATCGTATACACTGGGTCTGAATATGTTAATTTGATTTTTAGGAAGTATGAAAGAAGAAACTTGAAGAAGCTAGATTGTATTGTCCGGTGGTTCACCAGGCATGTGACACATCGCCAAAAAAAAAAAGAAAAATAATAATGCTTCTTGTCTGTAATATTTTATATCGATACTTTTCAGCGCCCATCCGTCTGCTTTAATACTTGCGGCGAACAAACAGCTGGGCAGCATATCTGCCAGTAGGTGCGGTGCTGGCATGTTAATTGGGTGGCAATTTCGTTCCCTCCTGCTGCGTTTTATAGCTTGATGAACGCGAAGGACTTCGCAGACCAGCTCGAGCGTGGATGTAACAACTTTGGCGGGGGATGGGGGGGGGGAGGGAGGAAGTTTTACCTTTCCAGCACCGTCCGCGTGTCTGAGCAGCGCAGAACCGCAGAGCACTAACGAATATAGAGGTGATACACACTTATTGTTTTCTCTTCTTATCTTCATTTCTGTACATAACACTCAATCACACCTTTGGTTGCACGGGGCTTATACCAGTGAAACACATCAATACTTTGTCACGAGGCGGGAACACCCGGAGGATACCCATCCACCTCACGACATTGACCGATGCCTCATCTCCCATTGCCCATGCGACATTCATATCAATGTAATGAACTCCTAAAATCTTGCGCAGATATAAAATACTTTGGAAACTCTGGTAAAAGAAATCATCCCATAGGAACAAATGTCAAAATAAGACTTTTCCCAGTTGTGAGAAAAATAACAACATATACGAATTTCCTTTTCATCACTGTTAATTGCTGGCTAATATTTACTTCTTCCAAAATACACTAAAAATTTACCCAAACAAAAATATGAAAGATTATTAAAAACAATTTAAACACAAACTTGAGTAAGACTTGGCTTAAAAAGGTTACAATTAAGTGCCGAAACACACTATTTACAATCAATTTCCCATAAAAAGAAACATATCTTATCTAGTGTTCTGTCTGTGAAGGACACCCCCCCCCTCCCGCAATGTTCTGTCTCGACCAGTCATCAGGACATGCTATATGTAGTCTAGCCACCAGTCNACGTCAGGTGTTGAGGAAACTCCGTAAGATAGCGCTGATTCTCTTGCCGGCGAATTCCAGATCACGTAGTAGAAAGCGTCGTACCATCGCCAGGCAACGCACAGGAGGGGACTGTGGCGTGTTGCAGAAAGGGAGGGGGGGTGGTGACCCCCACTAGCCGCCGACACTCCAGTGTGCCGAGGAAGCGCTGCGAGGTAGGGAAGGTCTATACCTGTCGTCCCTCACAGCCGAGCGACGAAAGGGGGACATCGGCAGGTATGTAGGATCACACCATCCGTCGAACGGGGGAAATTGAGTCCATACATCCTAGTGTGGATCCGTCGAACGGGGGAAATTGACAGGTATGTAGGATCACACCATTCATCGAACGGGGGACATCGGCAGGTATGTAGGATCACACCATCCGTCGAACGGGGGAAATTGACAGGTATGTAGGATCACACCATCCATCGAACGGGGGACATCGGCAGGTATGTAGGATCACACCATCTGTCGAACGGGGGACATTGACAGGTATGTAGGTTCACACTATCGCCGATATCCTAGTAGGACGTTAAAACTCAGCATCGTAGTAGGCGGAAATTCGTGCGCTGTTTCAGCCACGCCGTCATAAATTTTATTCTTAATTTTATTATTTATATATTCAGAACTTTTCCATCATACCCATGTTTGTACGGGGCCTAATACATGTGATTTACGCCTACTCTTCACGGTATTGTTTTATTTTACTTGCCGCTTATTTTNGTTTGTACGGGGCCTAATACATGTGATTTACGCCTACTCTTCACGGTATTGTTTTATTTTACTTGCCGCTTATTTGATTTCTGCTTTCTGTCTCTTACATATTGTCTACATACGGTTTTCAGGTACCACGGCTCTTGTAATCTGTGTTATACTTACCTTACTGTTTGGCTTTTTATCTCCTGATTTATCTCTTGATTTACTTTTCGTATTGACCGTTTGCAATTCCTTGTGCTCCGTTTCATGTTTCACTCACTTTGGGGTTTTTGTTATTTTCCCCAACTGGNATTGACCGTTTGCAATTCCTTGTGCTCCGTTTCATGTTTCACTCACTTTGGGGTTTTTGTTATTTTCCCCAACTGGTTATTTACTGTTTGTTTTAGTTACGTTTCTTGGTAAATTTCAATTAGTACATCCTTTCGACATAATAGTGTTATTGTACGCTGGCATTTTGACTGTGTTATTGTTGCCGATTTTTAATTCTGTTTCCAACTTGGTAACTGTTAATGTAGTTTGAATAATAACTTTATCAATCAGTCAAAAATATAAAGGTGAAAGAGCCGTTTGTATGGCGAATTCCAGCCCCACACGCCAGCAAAATGGCGTCGCTGGTAAACAGAATTTTGGAAAGACGTTCGCCAGTTAGGAACCTACTCGCCAGCCGGCAGCCCTAGCCAAAAGGGAACCTTCTGCAACATGCAGTAGCCAATCAGATGCAAGATCCGTTCCCAGAGCTTTGCGCAGCCATTCGGAGAAAGGGTACTCCCACATCAAAGGAACCGCTACGCCATTTCGTGTCTGTGTACTTACTGTACCTGCGCCAGACGTGGTGGCACTTTTTTGTGTGGAGTGAGTGAGTGAAGAAATTTGGGCGGCTCTTAACTATTTAAAAAAAAAAAACACACATATATATATATATAATTTTAGGCATTGCAACAAACATATTTTGTTCGGAACTGGAATTATATCCAGACGACGCTTTGTTTTACATCGGAAATAATATAGATCTGTCTGTGCTTTATGTTATTGGCAGTGGTGTTTATGAGGCTATGGAACATAGTCTCAAAAGCGAATTATGTCTCCCACACGTAGGGAACCTTTTTCATTGGACGGTATGTTCGGCTGTGTACAGTGCACACCATTCAAGCCACTTCATATGCAGCGTCCCAGATAGGTGGCACTGCGAATGAAAGGGTTAGTTAGCATTGAGGTCTTGAGAGCCGATGAGGGTGAAGCGGGGTGAGTATAGAGCTACGCCGGAATGGAAGGGCTGGGGAAACTGGAGATCCCGGAGAAAACCCGCCGACCAGCGATATCGTTTGGCATGATTCCCACTTGCGAAAAATCTGGGAGCGAGCCTGCCGGGAATTGAACCCCGTTCGCTTTTATGGGAGGCGAGTAGTCTAACCACTACACCACCGCGGCCCCTGTTTGTGTTGTGGTGCGGGTGTTTTCCGAAGAGAGGGGAAACAACTGAGTGAGCAGTGAGCAGTGGAGTGGAGGTTTTGTACGACTAAGGTTAAGTGATGTGAGTATGGAGCAGCACTGGAATGCAAGGGCGGGAGAAACGGGAGATCCCCGAGAAAACCCGCCGACCAGCGATATCGTCCGGCACGATTTCCACTTGCGAAAATCCGGAAGCGACCCCGCCGGTAATCGAACCCGGTTCGCTATGGTGGGAGGCAAGCGCTCTATCCGCTGCGGCACCGCAGCCCCCTCTGATTGCGTATCTCCGGCTCTGTATCATCCTACCGGAATATGTCATATGCTGGTCTAGGTTATTTTTTTTTATTTTCTTCCCCGACAACATGATACCAGGTAACCAAAATTCCTAGCATGGACAGCCAAAAAGGTGCCAGTAGACGTCTTTATTAGTGAAAGAAAAACTGAAAACTAAAAATCTCGCATGATACAGTCGCAAGGTTTTTGAAGTTATACTTCTTTTGGCGCGTTGAGGATAAAGGTTCGGTGTGCAACAGAAGTTGCGCGCGCACAGTGTAACGAAATTCGACAGTGAACATTGCAATCAAGCATATAATACATGCTGTTACTTAGCAACCAGCATTTGAGGTTATGCGCGTATCGTTGTATAATAAAATCTTGAAAGTGTTTTCAAGCATTTGAGGTTATGCGCGAAAATGTTATTTTAGTCACTTCTAACGCGCGTACATACCGTAAAACTCGACAACTTTGTGCCACTTTTTGATATTTGCAAGCATAATCACCCTTTTTTATTAAGATAATGGGTTCGAAATTTTATCCAGCATAACTACATACCTCAAAAATGTAATCCTGTAGCCAAAACAAATCCAGGTGGCAACGGAAGGGAGGGGAAATTGTTTTTGTGTGGCCCATTGTTGTATACACAAGTAAGTCAACTATGAGCCACGTCTTCTTGTCCCATTAAAATACGTGTCAAACGTGCCCTGGCCCAATGTTGTCACGCTACAATTATTCACGAGTCAAAATTTTATACATTTTTGTTTTTTACATTTGCCCTCAATGTTTAATGTGTGTTTTTCATGTTTTTTGTCAAATAAGTAAAAATGTCAATTGAAAATCAATATTTCATTTAAACGCTAGATAGCTATCTCGTTCTGAAAGCAACTGTGGTCCATTGTTGGGTCGCTGGCCCAAAGTTGTCGAATCTTACGGTAAGTACACGCACCCCCATTTTTTTTACGCTTTAAATTATTTTATTATAATTAAAATGTCTGAAGCATTAATGAAAATTGACACCCGCACATTTACTTCCGTGCCACGCGAGAGCACATCGCTCTGCGAGTTTGACGAATAAGTGCAGCTAGGTGCGTGCCGGTCCTAGTATCCTTTTGCGCGAAATGGACGAGTCTATTTATCTTTGAAAGGGGTGTCTTCTGCCACTCACGATGTGAGTGGACGAAGGAATGCGTAGTCATATTCCTTGCCTCCACGCCTCCTTCCCTTTTAGGCAACACTATAACGGGCTTGGCCAGTCGTAATTATAGTGGGCCTAGAAAGTGCTTTTTTTTAGTAAATATAATTTAAGAACACTTTCCAAAAATTAGCCCAATTTCGGCATGTATTCGCCTTATTAAAGAGAAAACCGGTAGAATACCGAGTTACGGCAAGTAAGAAAAGTGAATGTCCCGAAGAGACCAAGAGGAGAAAGTGCCGTGCACTGCCATACTCATCAGAGTACAGATGCAGTGCGGGAGGATGGAGGGTGTGTTGGCCTTCGGGCCTTAAAAACCTGTATTCGCCTTATGTACTGAAAAAGATTCATGGAGCTTTGGACACCCGTTTTTCGTGTGGCGCCCTACCCGGCTTCGCTTATATCATGGGCCGGCCCTGCACAAGGAACCCATTACACACGTCCTGTGCCGGCACATGCCGAATTACGTTTTGATGGTGGGAAATGTAAACTAGCGAGCAACAGGGTGCAGCACAGCGCTGACGCCAGCTTACCTTGCGACAGTTCACCACACGCCACCTGGTCCAGCAGGACCTCGCGGCTCGATGTAACTTGACGCTGCAAGACCCGAGGTCGGCTGTCGAGAACCGCTGATCCAACAGAAACCCCGGGGAAATGTTTTTGTTTATGAGCGTATATAACTGTGCCGTTATAAGCTATTCGCAGTTAACTGAGCACTTTTCCAATCGGCATATTGAAAAAATGTCGCTGCCCCTTAACTTGCACAGATTTTACCTGAGACTGGCAGGTGAGTGAGGGGACCAGTAAAGTTGGTGACCAGGGAGGGAAAGTAGTTCCATGCGTTAACTTTGAATTAAAAGTTTTGAATGAACATTCGTGGATACGGAACACTGAACTTATTTCTTTAGCTTTGTATTTTTTTTTTTAATGCGCTCAAGTGTAAGAATTAGCAACAAATTTGTAACGTATTTACTTTTGTAGTGATTTTACAGTTTCACTTGAACTGCACATCAATAAAGTGAGCAGGTACGTGGCAACGTTAATTTTACGTATGGTGGAATAATTCTGTGTGCCTACAAGTAGATCTTAAGAAGGACTTTCTAAAGTGCTCAGTTTGCCGAGAACAGCTGCCCGGTGCCCGCAGAACAGGCAGGCATACAAAATCGAAACTACATGGCGGTTCCTGTCAATGTACGAGAACTCGACGGCTCATTGGCCGCGCGAAGTTATTCAAACGGGCCTTGATCTACGGACTATTCTCTACTGGTCGCGCCGCCGTCTGACAAGTTAGTCCCCAGGAGCTGTTGTTTGGTGACCGACGTTCTGCCACATTGCTGACCGGTGACGTCACTTTGCTAGCGTGAGTGGCACGGAGTTCGCAGTCCGCGCGAACTTTTCACCCCGCGTTTTATTAAGGTAGTTGGCCACGAAAAAATGTGATATTTGATGTGTGTACCACATACGGTTCAAGTTTTAGATACTATCAGTTATTACTCTTTCCTCACTATATCCATTTTTTTTTGAACGCATAGTTTTCGCATAAATACATGTCAAATTCGCAATTCTACTGTTTCATAAATGTAAGATAACTCAAACTAACACACGTACAGAAATTAAATAAGTAGAGCTGAAATAAGATGCCAAAAGAAAATGTTTGTGCAATTAAAAAAAAACTCTTTATTTGTGGCCGTTTCTGAGTTTTTTGTAAACTAACTTTTGCTAAGTATACCATAAAATTAATTAGGAAAATACCTTTGAATTGACCTTAATTATTATTATTATTTTTTTTTTTTTTGCAAAACGTTTGGTTTATTTTATTTGTAAGTTACCAAAAACAGTAAAATTTTCACTTTACGTGTCATTTTGCGAAAACCTTGCAATCTAAAAAACAAATGTATCTGGGGAAAAAGTACACAAATAATGTTAAATAAATTGAATAGTAGGTGGCACAAATATGAAATAAAAATATTTGTCCGTGGCCAACACCCTGAAGTATGTCCAACCCCGTTACTGAAGGACTAGGAAACCCAAGTGCCGCGGCGTCAGGTGCTGACGGTATCTATCTACTCTGGTGGAACGACGTCTGCGCCCTAACGACGAAATGATAGCAGTTTTTGGTAAGGGGGCGGGGGGGGGTTCGCGAAAATAAGGGCGCGTGATCTTGGTCGATGACGAGCGACGCACGGATGGATTTATGGCTTCATCAGGGCGCGAGGGACCGGTGCGAATGGNGGCGAGGTAATGGAATCTAGCCTCGGGCCCAAGCGAGGAGTAGAGCGCCTAATTAGAAAAGCCGCAGCATGGTGGAGCGGGTGGGGGAACCGCGAGGGAGCGAGGAGGGAATATGATTTGTGAGGTAATTGGGAGGAAGGGTGTCTCTCTCCCCTACACACGCACACATGTACACATGCCCCTCCCCCTGCACCATCTCTTCTTTAAGAGCCGCCTTCGGTCTGTCCCACATCTTGCCCGCCTCATTGATAATTAATAAATTGCGCGCGCCAATTTCTGTCGCCGGCGCCGTGAGCGGCGGAATTTATCGACGAGGTGCGTCTCGGTGGAGCGGGAAGCTGTGCGGAGGTAGACGTCGCTCTTCAGCGGACGACGGCGAAGAGTTCAAGAACAAGACGAGAGACGATTAGAGAGAGAGAGAGAACAAGACTGCCTCGGCCCGTCGGGCCACCCCCCAGGACACGGACATCTTCGGATGCGGCCGGAGAATTTAATCAAGAAGTTTACGGATGCTCTCGATTTCGCTGTTTCAAGTCGTAACTCAAGTTAATTGAATTTTAACAGCAATCATTATTGCCCCGGGTGGAAGATTATTAAAATGATAACGGCGAGTAATAATGGGAAAATCGTGAGAGTTTCAAACGAGAACCACAATTAGGGATTTAGACCGAACTGAACGCAGAAGATGACAAAAGATTTGAGCTCTTGAATGTGCTTAGCGTGACGGGAATAATGTCATCGTTGATGACTGTATTCCCATCTACTAATTACATATTCAAATGCAAATCACGAGCACCCACAAAAAAAACCCATGGCCTTCTGCAACCAACTCTTGATATGACAAGTTGAGTACTGGTGAACGATGGTTTTACATTTTGTCGCAGTTACGTGCCACGTAAGAAAATAAATCTTGGTTGGTCAGAACAACACGTATTAAAATAAACTATATAAAACGTATGCGTATATATTTATTGTTTTATTTTACGGTTAACAATTCGTGTTATTTTTTGAAATCAACGAATGTTTCATGGGAAATTTCATAAAGTATAATAATATTAGTAATGTTCGCTGAATATATCAAAGAAGCATTAACAGATGTTATAGTTACCTTGCTTAATTAATTAGCCTTCCTTTTTTGCTTTATTGGGCAGGACCTCAATTCAACGTCATGCTGTAAGCGAAAACCTAACATCCACAGGGTTCCACGAGCAGTTCTCACTCCCAGTTCGTCTGGTAATATTCAGATTTTCTAAACCCTGCCCAAGTTCTAATTCGAGGATATTCGTCCCGCATTATGCAAACAAAGCTTAACCAAGCGTAGAAAATTATTCCAAAAGGACAACGCACCGCATTCGTGCGCGCGCACGTGTAATAATATTTTTCATTAGAACTATTTATTAAAAATATCACCAACACCTACTTTCTCCCTATTTCTATTTATATTAATTAAAAATTAAATATTACAATTTATAGATGAAATATAAGTAAAAGTTTTATTTATCCGAAAAATGAGGTACTTTATTTTGACGCAAGTGTAAAACGCCAGCGATACATGGCACATTTACGAAACAATCAAGCACGTAATGCACGAGGTGATTTTTCAAAGGCTTGGTTCAAAAAGTGTGAAGAAACTGCGAATAGAACTTAAATGGTGGAATACGTATGGTGAGTTTATCACTGATTGGAGGCAGCTGTGTTCTCGCCTAACCATTCACTTTTCAGGCGAAGAGGTTATAACCGAACCCAGGCCGCTGAGGAAGAGGCCGATATCTTTATCAGGCGGAAGGTACAATACACTCTTTGTTTTGTAGTCGTCAGTCATAGTTTTAGTGCAGGCGGGAACAATGCTGTTCCGTGTCGTAATTAAACTATCGTGTGATGAATAACGGTTACACGCTTGTGCGTTATTGTGCTCTAAGTTTATATTATCTATGGTGGAGTTTTATTAATAATAACTTTTAGTGATTTTCATTGTAGTACGTGAAATTTTTTGGGGCTTATATTACACGATTAGTTATATTATTCTTTTTATAAACCCTAATGCATATTGGTGCTGTTTAATACTTAAAAATAAAAAAATAAAACTTCTGTATTGTGCCAGATGCCGTGATTGTTACATTTAATTTTCTTGTTTCCTATTTTTCTTTCATTAATTTTTTTTTCCGGCTTATTTAGTACATTTCCGAACTGAACCCCGCTGACAGACAAACTTCCTGTACATACGGATTAATATTAATTATTAGTATCTCTTTGAAAACAGGATATTTTTTCCCAGTTTATTTGTTCTGCTTGATGAAACTGGTTTTAAAAAGGTCTTCTCTTGCTGTGTGCCTTCCCACGTTTCTGTTTCGCAGTAAGAGTCCCAGTGAAAAAAAGAGGATTCAAGTAAAATCACTTTTATAATTCATTACAAATATTAAACTTCATAAAAACAATCAGAATTTCGTTTCGACATCACAGCTACAAGTTACAAATATAATTTTCAGAGAAACGCGATAAATAAATATGTTTACATATTTTCAATAATCTTGACTCTATAGATACAAGTTCTTAAAAATGTCTCCATTTTGACTTTTGGACCAGAACTTCTCCAGCAGGCTACCAATACATAAGTGTANAGTAAGTCAATTATATTCTAGTGAGGGTTTTTTTTTTTTTTTTTTTTTTTTGCTGTAGCGAAGTATTGAAGCAAGTAAGTAGCTGGGCAGCTGAAAATGCAATACTACATATCGCATTCATAAGGTTATTGGCGTGAAGTGGTAAAGTAATGTTTTAGTAATTAACCCACTAATTAACGTAATTTCTGTTGGGCGTTTGCTGTAGGGTAAGTCTGAACTAGTGATAATTTTGGTTTAAATTATATGCCAAAGAATAACACGCAAATAGTGATCATACCGTGTGGCAAAAAGTAATGAAAATTTTTTTTAGCAGAATATTCATACAAGTCGATCTTAAGCAGGGCTTTACAAGTGCTCATTTTACCGTGGACAGCATGTTCCAGAAAATTATCGTTTCAGCGGCAGTTGTGATATCCGCGTCACGTATACCTAGACCTTTAAATTTAGCAACATTTAAAAAATTGAATCATTACTAAAAACTGAAAACTTATGTATGTCGCATTTATAATAATGCCATACTAATATAGCCTGCATTATCAAAATAAATTTTTAAGTGCTTGTTGAAGTGTCCTAGACCCTAAAGTATTTTATTCGTATTTAAATGTCGTTCCTGAATACAGTAAAATATTTTTTTATTCCTATTTTAGATGCAGTGAAACACTCGCATAACAAAAAATAAAGATTTTATCACTAAACTCTTTTTTTTAAATTTAAATAAATTCAAAAAAATCTAACAAACAAGTATGCATAGAGGTTTTTTGAATATTACGGAAAGTCCGCTACTGAAAAAGCAACTTGTCCGTAGTTTTAAGGAGAGTTCAGGATAACTTTTATGCAAGCAGTTTTTCGTAAAATGAAGCTTTTATTTAAACAGAGCAGTGTGTTTAAAACAAAAAGTTTTAAAACTTTAAATACACAGTATAAAAGGAAGTCCCTGGCGCGCGTCTGTCTGTCTGTCTGTATGACTGCGCTAATCTCGAGAACCACTGAACGGATTTGGATGCGGTTTTAACTGTTACGATCTGAATTTATCGAGGAATGTTTGTGTGCATTAAAAATTTCCCTAGAACTTATAGAAACTGAGCATGAACGGTATTAGTGAATCAAGTAGGGAAAAAAGTTTGCCGCCAGCGCTCACTCGTGGAATACGCTGTCTAATCCTTTAGAGATATAACAAAATCATGTACAAAAGAATTGTATAAAATTAAATTATTTACAAATAAGTCAGCGGTAGCATATATCTATCTTTAATACATAAGTACAATTTAAATAACGCAGGAAAAACAAACGTATAATTCACTGTATTTTCTAACCTTAAAGAACTTAAACTTTATCAAAATTAATTCATTCATAATTAAAACTGTTTAATGTAGATAATAAATGTCCTTTACAGCATACAATTATCGCCAATACTTTAAAAGTTATGAAAAATTTTGTGAAAAAGTAATTTCTAAAATCGATTGCGTTCATCACAGGCAAATCAAAGTGAACAAGAAAGAGAATCTGGGTTGACTAATAACCGAGAAAGGAATATTTTGCAAAGAGAAAGCGAGACTTCTGCTGTACGTGGAAACAAGTAACTAATTAGTGCTCGCAAAATTCAATGCGCAAACACAAGTCTATTACTCATTACATACAGTACTCGACAGTGAAGAAGCTGTGCACTATCCCATAGAATTTCTTAATTCATTAAATCCTTCCGGCATGCCACCACACAAACTGATTTTAGAAGTTAGAGCTCCCATAATTTTATTGCGAAATATAAATCCACCGAAATTATGCAACGGGACTCGATTACAAATAAAAAGTTGAAAAAGCTCATTGAAGGTACTATTCTAACTGGCTGCGGTACTGGAGAAACTGTTTTAATGTCTAGAATACCAATGATTCCCTCGGATTGGCTTTTTAATTTTAAAGTAGTCCAATTTACAAAAAGAGTTTGTTTTGGTATAACCATACATAAGGCACACGGTCAAACACCTAATGTGGCTAGAGTGGATTTGAGTGGAGCATATTTCTCACACGGACAACTATACGTAGCCCTTTCGCGTGTCACTTCAAACATATATCTTTTTATGCTGGCGGTCGGGGGCAAAAACAATTAATGATGTATACAAAGACATTTTCTAAACGACTTTCATATTATATGTATGAATGTGGATAAAGCAAAGCAGGTAGGTATGTATTTCAGGATCGTGGTAAATGGACGTCCATAATCTCTGCCTACCCCTCTGGGAGACAGGCGTGACGTGTATGTATGTATGTTATATATGGTAGTAGTTTACTAATTTACTATCATATAATATTGTAATTGTCTTTTCCCAATTTATTTTTTAGTTTATCGCTGTAAAAACTAAACTGTACCCGGGCGAAGCCGAGCCGGTTCGCTAGAAGTTAATAAATTGAACCAATTCTTTTAAATTTGTTGATCGTTCGAGTCAATCGACTCTAAAATCATTACACAGTAAGTATATTATTTATTGAATTCTTCGCTGAAGAGAGGTAAGGTAAATCAAAACCTTTTCCATTTTGAAATATAATTCTAATTGTAGTGTTATTTGGTTGCTTTGATATTGCCGGACTAAAACCTCAGAAATTTTTGGGGATATCGTGGTATCTCGGTGTTTATCATGTTCACCATTAAAAATAATTACTCTATTGTGGGTTCGGTTTCTGAAAGAGTTAAAACTAATTCGCAGTTATGATCTAGTGTTTAGATGTTCCCCTTTCATAACTTTTGAATGTGTATGTTAAATATAGGTACGTTAAAACGCAAATCCCTACATTGATTACAAGGCCGACTGCTACGATCATAAAAAAAAAGTATGGGAAATTTATTCGGATAATATTTGGCATTTGAAAATTACCCGTCGAAATTTCAGTATTGTTAGTGGCTGATTAGCTTTATTACTTGAGCCAGCCTGCTATTCATCGTTTGCTTTTTTTGCCCTGACAGTTTGTAATTAGCTGTTGATCAATTTTTCACTGGGAAGGTAGATTGCTGGCTCTGAAATATCGAGTAATTGGTTATTACTGACACCACGTTCCGTTAGATTAATGTTAATCTCATCATGAAGAGGACGACTTGCTCTTGTTCATTTTCCGAACTCTCTCCTATTACGTGTTCAGAGACAATTAAATTATTTAAGTAGCTTGTTGGTCGGCATAATTATTAGTTAAACGCAGGAAAATAAAACTACTTCGTTTATTATAAATAAATAAGTGAATTTAAATTAACGAAAAATTATTTCTATCCGTAATTAATGCAAGCATAACAAATTGATTTACATTTCTTACTTTGACCACTATAATACCTAGAATTTATACCTGAAAGCAGTGTATTAGAAACTTAACACTTTGCTATTTGAGCTTTTTGAATAATTGCATTGGCCATTTTTCGTAAATGACAACATTTTCAGATTTCCTACATTTTGTGAATACCAGTAACACTGCACTTATACATTTCGGGTGTAATTTCGGCACACAAAATAAGTCATGGCAACTACTTCTCATCAACACGGTTAGATGTATTTGCTGCGATAACGTGAGATTTTCTGTTCGTACTGATATATGAACGTATAATGGGAAAGCTTGACTGAAATTCTTAAAAACAACCGCCCCCTTCATAACGGGAAAAACTCCGACTTTAAAACATTAAATACATATCTAATGTGAGGTTTTCATATAATGTATTATGCAGGAAGGCCAATTGTGGACCACCACTACGGCCAACCCTGTATTTAGTTCTGCTGGGAAAGATGTAATTTTAATCTGTAAGGAATTATTTTACTGCATTTATATATATATAGCCACACTTATATACAATGAAAACAAAGCTACCTATCCATGTACGTTTTCTGCCAGTAATTCGCTACTTGCAAAGGAAAGTATTTCCTAAGCACCGAAGTTGAAATATCGAAACAAAATTAAGAGTGAATTTACTTAACATCATGATGGCTAATTCAGATTGATTTCCTAAAAAAAAAAAAAAAAAAAATAGTACATGATCGTGTCGATATTGTTTATAAAATGGACCCTAATTATTAAATACCATCACATTTACCCTTTGTGTACAACTGTGGAAATATACCACGTGAAGAGTGCAACGCAACTACAGATTAACAGAATTGATAACGTTCTTAACTTACGCTCCTTTCATACACACATTACGACTTAGTCACTTCCAAAGGCCCAAGGATACTTTGCGCGCAATCTAATTTCGTATAAAGGAAGAATACTTACATAAAGGATAAGTTTAGCGAAAAGCTTTCCTTTCTTGTACTTACGTCTTTTTCTCCCTTGTTTCTGCTAGGCTTTTCGTACTTTCTGTTTTTTAACGTCATTACTGGTAATCTGTTTTCCCAACTTCTCCAATTAATCAAGATACGGCAGGGTAGAAGCGGCAACGATTCGTTAAAATGTACTGTCTCTCAAAATAATCCTTCAAAAAGGGCAAATAATGGTCAACTTATGGCGTGTTTGATTCATCTGTATAGATATTTTAATTTATACTGGAAGCTCTTGGATTTAATGAGAAGTCATAAAAAAACGTATAACTTTTTACGCTCGCTTTCCTTACGTTTTTGCCTTTGTGAAATATTGGTTCTACAACACACCTGATTCTAACGAATTCGTATTTATAGTATTTGTCACGTATAAGATGGACATTCACTAAACTAAATCAATTTTACCGATCTTATTAATTTTACCGATCTTATTTTATTACTGCCAATTCACTTAATGTGAAGCTTTTCTTAACACAATATCTGACCTTCGTGCAGCATGTGTGAAATAATGTACCATCAACCGTCATATAATAATAACTCGCAGTGTATTGCGTGATTTGTTAATTTATTATTTTTCGGGCAAAACTCGTGCTTGAAATCACCTGTGAATATTTTAGGCAATATCTTTAGAGAATTGGAATACTCGGTATTCGAGTTCGTTAAGGCCTTGGTCTCCTTCGCATGCCGAGAAAGCTAGACTACAACGAATCTAGCCTCAACTTCTGGAACGATTCAAATATTTCTCAATACCGACCTGATTACCAGGTGTTTTGGAGCTTGTTTTAATTGTAGATCGTTCCGAAGACTCAATCCTTCCAACTTCCTGAAGCCCTGCCAAAGTTATACTTCCGGGATATTCCTCCGCCTCATGCAAACAAAGCTTAACCATGTCTAGAGAATTACACCAAATATACAATGCACCACATTCGTGCGCGCTCAGTGTAAAAAGATTTGCATTATAAATATTTATTACTAGGCATTAGCAACACACTTGTTTTCTCCCTGTTTAACTCATATTAATTATAAATGAAATTTGATGACTTATAGATAAAATGTGAATAAAATTTTACGTTAACTAAAAATAAGGTACTTTCGTATTCTCTTATGTTAACACAATTATAAAACGCTTGTGATACATAAAATAGTTAAGAAACAATCAAACACATTATACGTGGGCTAATTTTTCAATGGTTTGATTCAAAAAGTGAATTCGCTGTAAACGGACTATATATAAGCAGTAACATGGCCCGGAGTTCTTACCATAGAATGTAAAGGCGACTATGGAAGGAGTGAGGCCATTTGTGAAATCCGTCACTGTTTTTTTTTACGCTAGTTTTCCGGCCAACAAAAAGCAGTTCTGTAATCGCCTCTAAGCCCGTGACGCAGTTGTGTGGGAGCATAAACAACTGTCACAAGACCTCGCCCAGTCTCTTCCTACGGCACGGTCTACACTTCACAGATGTGCAAGAAAAAGGACACGCAACACGCAAACTGAACGAACAGACGAATCGAGATTAATTTGAGCTTCCAACAACACCCCCGAAACGGAACCACCTGCATCCTATGAAATAAATAATAATAAAAAAATATGTTTTGCATTACCGACATGTGCTTTGTAACTTACAACATACATTACATTAATAACCTTTAAATTTTTTCTGGACTATAAGGTGTTAGTGCTTAACCTAACGTAACATTATCAATTAATATATAATGCACTATGACGATTTAACTTTTACAACTAATAATGTTAAAAAAAATTCCTTCTATTAAAAAATTAACATATTTCAAAATTAACTATCTTTATCACACACAAAAGTTAGTACAAATATATACGTTAAAATATTTCTTAACACTTGCTGTAAATAATTTGCCCTTTAATTACCTTGCATCAAAATACAGTGGTTAATTTCATTCGTAAATTATATCTTTGCCGTCGGGATTATTTCCCGTATCTCAGGAATACTTGGCGATGGAAGCCGATTCCACAAGTAATATCGGCAAGCAATGCACGCGTGTTTATTAAAACAAAAATGTTAGGAAGCTATCTCAAATCCACATCCTTGTTTTCCTGCACACTACAGTGGTCATGAAAACCAAGGCCAAACTAAAGACTTGATTCACGTTGGCGACGCTACTTACACAAAGGTTGGGAGTTGATTAACTTTCTTACGTTATTCCGTGCGTACATGTGTACACGTGCGTTAGATTGGATATTCAACGTGCGGTGTTTCACGTTGTCCGTGTTCGTTTCATTTTAGAACGGGCCCAAGAGAGCCGAATAAATGCGCCACTGGTCTGCCACGAGCAAACGGAACGTTGTTTGTCTTTTTTTATAAAGAGACAGCAATATTGGGTGATTGTTACTTGGCTTTGTTACTCTTACTAACAAAATGATTTGCTTCATTCCAAGAAAACACTCCTTTGCGCGTGGCCGAACAAATATGCAGATTTGGTTCAATAAAATATTATTCACGTAGCTATTATTCACAACATTAAACCATCTATCTCCACAATTTCCCTTGTCATTCTCAGCGAGGGAAATATTTTATGACTGTCTCAGTATCTTCTGTGGTATTTCAAATTTAGTTTTGTCNACAAAGGTTGGGAGTTGATTAACTTTCTTACGTTATTCCGTGCGTACATGTGTACACGTGCGTTAGATTGGATATTGAACGTGCGGTGTTTCACGTTGTCCGTGTTCGTTTCATTTTAGAACGGGCCCAAGAGAGCCGAATAAATGGGCCACTGGTCTCTTTTTTACAAAGAGACAGCAATATTGGGTGATTGTTACTTGACTTTGTTGCTCTTGCTGACAAAATGATTTGCTTCATTCCAAGAAAACACTCCTCTTTGCGCGTGGCCAAACAAATATGCAGATTTGGTTCAATAAAATATTATTCACGTAGCTATTATTCACAACATTAAACCATCTATCTCCACAATTTCCCCTGTCATTCTCAGCGAGGGAAATATTTTATGCCTGTCTCAGTATCTTCTGTGGTATTTCAAATTTGGTTTTTCCAGCTAATTGTTTTAAGAGCAACTTCTTCCACTTCATTGTTTGCTGATCTCTAAACAGGTATTCTTTGGCTTGAAAAAAAAAACCTTTCCCGTACTGCAATGGCGTCATAAGCGTACAGGTGCAACAACAGAGCTAAANATTAAACCATCTATCTCCACAATTTCCCTTGTCATTCTCAGCGAGGGAAATATTTTATGACTGTCTCAGTATCTTCTGTGGTATTTCAAATTTAGTTTTGTCAGCTAATTGTTTTAAGAGCAACTTCTTCCACTTCATTGTTTGCTGATCTCTAAACAGGTATTCTTTGGCTTGAAAAAAAAACCTTTCCCGTACTGCAATGGCGTCATAAGCGTACAGGTGCAACAACAGAACTACANTGCAACAACAGAGCTAAACGACCTTGACACATTCAACTATTTTTCATATTTCGTTGCCAACTTTACCAGGGACATTATTTGCAATTAGCGTGGAGTAGTTTTCCGAAGGTTGGTTACGAAAGTGCCCAGTAAATTAACTACAGTAGTCTTTACATTATTCATTGTTCTCTTAGAGGGAACGAGTAGTAGTGTCAGTATGCCAACAGCGAGGTAAACCACCTTCTAAGTATCAACACCTTAACCTTAACAACTGCCAAAACCACATGACATCGAAGAAAGCTCAATGTTTCCGTGAGTACGTATTTCGAAATGTTAGTGCACGTACTCTGATCTAATTTAATGCAACTAGGATATATTCAAGTTAAGTCACGAGTCTGTTGAAATATAAAATGTAAACAAACATTCACGTGATGTTTGAACTCTCGCGAGCCAGTTTTGGGAACGCGGGCAGAAGACTCAAAATCATTTGAAGTCATCTTTATTCTGCGAATGGTTTTTAGCGCGTATCTCGACCGTGCTCGGTATACAACCTGACTGCAGCAGACCGCTGCGTCTTAGGACACACGCACGATCACGCGTGCACGCACAAGCTGGTCGTGACATCTGACAGCTCCTGAGTATGCGTTCGTCCTCAAATGTCCCCTCTGTCATCTTGCCCGAGGTAGTAGGAGGAGAGCGGCTTCTGTACAACACACAGAATTCATTAGAAAGTAGTACACACACACTACCGAAATTGTCAGAAAAGTACGATTTATGTTGCACTTGAACCAAAATGCCTTTTTTTTCCAAGACTGTAAAACATTCTGATAGTTTACTTATTTCAATGTTGTTTAAATATTCATTTATATTTTAACATAATCAATTAATTAAACTACTTAAAATTAACACTATTTAACCATACTTGGTCCGGTGCTAAAAGACCCTACATTAAATTTATAGATGCATCATCAACAAATAAATTTTTTAGGCGGAAAACTTACAATAAATTAAATTATTATTGTGGATACTTTTAAAATCACATTTTTTGAAAACCTCCTTCCTTCTCTTCATCAAGCAAGAACGTTTAATAATTACACTGACTGTATGTAATACAACATTAGTAATACTGTACACAAATAATTTTGTAATTAATTATATGCACACTCATTTCAGTCACAAACGTTATCATTCCTGTAACTGAAGTTAATGTACACAAGATCAATTATTAGAAATATACTTTNTCATTTCAGTCACAAACGTTATCATTCCTGTAACTGAAGTTAATGTACACAAGATCAATTATTAGAAATATACTTTGACATTAGTAACACAATTTCTTAAATACAACCGGAATAATAATAATGATTGCCCTACTTAAGGGATTTCTTTCAAAATATACTTTTTGAAGAATCTAAATTGAAATACGCTCAAATTTTTATTGAAGAGTCTCCTCCTTTTTTCACATTTAAAAAGGTAAATTCTAGCAAAGTATTTAACAGTGTTACACAGCATATGTATTATTTGTACATATTCAACATGAATAGACTTCTATGACAGCTTTGGAAGTCTGTGTGCAGCTTTTTTAATGAGTCCTACATTGGGTGTATTCGAGTGCAGTGCTTCTTTGACTCACTCTACTATATGATGTTCACGGTAATCTGAGCACTTTTGAAATCAACCTTTGAAAAATGTCACTGCGCCTACCAGCTNTCTACTATATGATGTTCACGGTAATCTGAGCACTTTTGAAATCAACCTTTGAAAAATGTCACTGCGCCTACCAGCTTATATTTTAACAGGTATACTGACTGCCATGCGCTAAGTGAAGTTGGTAACGACAGAATGAAAGTAGTCCCCTATCTTAAGATTGAATTATATATGTTAGGTAAATATTTCTGAATTATTAAATTTTTTTTTGTTCAATTTATTTAAATACACACAAGTNTGAATTATATATGTTAGGTAAATATTTCTGAATTATTAAATTTTTTTTTGTTCAATTTATTTAAATACACACAAGTGTAAAAATGAGCAAATTTGCAAAATATTTATTTTTCTGATAATTTCGCAGTTTTACTTGGCCGGCGCATGAATTAAGCGACCAGTCTCATGGCAATGGCAATTTTACGTATGGTGGAAGAATACACGATGTGCATACAAGTAGTTCTTTAGCAGGGCTTTTAAAGGTGCTCACTTTATTGTGAACAGCCTGTACCTTAACGTCAGAGTTAAAGCCTACAGAAAACGCCAGCACGCAAGTTTATGCAAATACGTGGTTTTGTTACACAAAATGATTGATCAAATAACTAGTAGCGTTCAACTGGATCCTGGAGGGTGGTAGAGTTTCGTTTCTGAAGGAGAATGCAAATCACATTTTATATCATTTTAAAAACCTGGGCACTTAAAAGACCAATAAAATAAAACATCTTAACTTCTTTCTTAATTTTCTTATTTTTTGCGCGTCGCCATCCGATATCGTTTTTGTCTCGAATACNTAAAACATCTTAACTTCTTTCTTAATTTTCTTATTTTTTGCGCGTCGCCATCCGATATCGTTTTTGTCTCGAATACGAGAAGTCGCATGTTCAGTCCTGTCCAGCGGCGTAAAGGAGTGGTTTTTCATACAACGTTCCACACAAAAGTTGTTGTAAATTATTCGCACGTGCATTTCCAATTCCCTTACCAATATTAAAGGGCTGTCTTATTTAGACACAGAAACATTAGACTCCCACATATTTTCTCCCGTTACTGATCAAATGCTGCCATTGTGTTTTGACGTCTATTTTGCCCAGCGTTGTCACTTTCTGTCAGTTGCATCCCTGTTTTTTTTTCTTTTTCGTTATACAAGTAACAACGTTTCGTCAGCATGTCTCTATAAAAGTCGATATTTATCGATACNTTTTTTTTTCTTTTTCGTTATACAAGTAACAACGTTTCGTCAGCATGTCTCTATAAAAGTCGATATTTATCGATACCTGAGTTGTTGACCAGCCTTGTCACAGTGTAAAGCTCAAGCCTCCAACGGTGGCAAATATTGGCCGAGATGTCGCGCTCCGAAAGTTCATAAAGTTGACGTGCAACGCCGATCAGGTGTGTACAGGTTTAATGGTCGACTGTGACGTAACCGGAAATTACGTGTCAGGTATGTGATGCGCTGCATGAACAAGTTATAACACAACAGTGCTTCACACTGCAAAAATATGCATGAAGCAAAGTATTTAGGAACATTTATAAGGCTCTGTTCACATATATACAATTTATTTGGCAGGTAAATATTACGTTTGACTTCCACAGCACGTAGTTGTAGGCGTATTGCTTTTTTTTTTTTAGTGTCGCGTCCACAGAAGCAACCTACCCCCTTAATAAGAGCTTATATTATATTAATTAGATATATCGTGGTATACAATAAGAATTTAATATTATATAGATAATAACCGGTAAAAATACTTAATTATAAGTAAATATTTTTATATAATAGGTATTAGTTATGTATAGATCCCTTACATTTTAATTTTTTTTTCATTTAAATGAAAAAAGTAAGGGATTAACTGCATGTAATAATTTATGTTCAATTTAACTATCTTATCTTATGTTATTATTATTAAATATCCATACATTATTATATAAATAATTTATATTACAATATTAAATTTATTAATTTATAATTATTAATTTATTATAATAATATAACATAAATATTATATTATCAATATTAAAATCTTATTACACTTTAATTATTTTTTTACATGTACACACAGACACCATGACAGCTTAAGCGTCACGCTTATATGGTGAAAAAACTGAACTAGCAATGTTTGGAATTCAGGCCTGTTAATTGACTCAAAAATTTCCCAGCAACGTGTTTGTCTAGTGGTTCAGAGACGACAGTAGTTTGGAGGTCCAGTGGTATTTAGCGTGTATTCATAACAGCACCACATAAATACAAATCGTCACCTTCTTGACTTTAAATCAAATGTTTTGTTAATGTTTTCGACTTATTTTTCAGCCACAAACTCTCGGCCATCGGCGTATAGGTAACATTAAATTATATATATTTTACATACTTTGTGCTTTCTGTTGTGTTGTCTTAAAGAAAGAAAATATTTTGCGGACAGCTGGTGTTGAGATTTTGAGGTCCCGAAAGTCTCGTATCACGAGAGCGCAATATACTTACTGTGCGTGACCGTACTACACAGTGTCTAAAGACGACGTTGAACTGACATTGCTAAACTCGTGTAATCATAATTAGTTATGTGCCTTCATTTCTGCTGTGGGCAGCAACGCTTTAAACTGCTATCCCCTTAGTGCTTTATCTGTGGATTTCGTTTTACATAATTCAGTAGCGGAATACGTTCCAGCTGTCAGACCCTACGACAAATCGATCACAAGTAGACAATGTGTCGTCNACATAATTCAGTAGCGGAATACGTTCCAGCTGTCAGACCCTACGACAAATCGATCACAAGTAGACAATGTGTCGTTCAAAGACAAGTATACAATCTATATCACAGAGCAAGTAAAAAAAAGTATGTTTTTGTATAGTTTATACGGAATAATGGGTAGTTTCAACCCTCTGAATTGTTTCCGTTATATGATCTTGTGTAACGCGTGTCTGGTCGACAGGATTTGCGATAATAGTCTCATTCAAATACAGCTACATCGTTTTTAACAGAAATCATACAAACTCACCATACGCTAAGTTTGAGCTCATTTAGTAATGTCGCGAATCGCGTGCACGACTTTGATCGTGGGGGGAATTTGCGCGCGACACAACTGAAAGCAACTTCGAATACCTGGCAACGCCCGTCAAACCTCGAGGCTTCTATNACATAATTCAGTAGCGGAATACGTTCCAGCTGTCAGACCCTACGACAAATCGATCACAAGTAGACAATGTGTCGTCCAAAGACAAGTATACAATCTATATCACAGAGCAAGTAAAATATGTATGTTTTTGTATAGTTTATACGGAATAATGGGTAGTTTCAACCCTCTGAATTGTTTCCGTTATATGATCTTGTGTAACGCGTGTCTAGTCGACAGGATTAGCGATAATAGTCTCATTCAAATACAGCTACATCGTTTTTAACAGAAATCATACAAACTCACCATACGCTAAGTTTGAGCTCATTTAGTAATGTCGCGAATCGCGTGCACGACTTTGATCGTGGGGGAATTTGCGCGCGACACAACTGAAAGCAACTTCGAATACCTGGCAACGCCCGTCAAACCTCGAGGCTTCTATNGGGGGAATTTGCGCGCGACACAACTGAAAGCAACTTCGAATACCTGGCAACGCCCGTCAAACCTCGAGGCTTCTATACGCGCTACGGTACAGTGTAGCGCGTAGTCTGCCCGACACCGGCAAGGGGTNACGCCCGTCAAACCTCGAGGCTTCTATACGCGCTACGGTACAGTGTAGCGCGTAGTCTGCCCGACACCGGCAAGGGGTTTTCGTTAACTGCCGCAGCAGACACAGTAAAGATGCCGCATGCTCGGTTTAGAAATACTTCCCCGGAGCCTCTTAAGTCTCGAGTCAGTAGCACATCGTCCTCGCCTGGCAGCTTCCGTCTCCCATGTTTGCCAAAGTCGTGTGCTGTATCAGTACCATGCTGACTGCTTTTTGTCGATTCCAAAGAAGAGGCGTCAAGCAGAAAACTTATTTGAATGGACGGCGCGGCTCGACCTATGTAGTCCATTCATGGTTAATTCAAACTTTTTTTAAGCCCTGCTAAAGTTATACTTTCAGATCATTTCTCCATCTCATGTATAAAATTACACCAAAGGGATAACGCACCTTATCTAAGCCCACTTAGTCTAAGAATATTTTGCATGAGAACTATTTCTTAACAGAAATTAGCAAAAACCGATTTTCTTTCTATATTCATTCGTAATAATAATAAATGAAATGTTATAATATACTCGTATAGATGTAATATAAGTAAAATTATTATTTAAACCAAAATTAATATTCTCTTTATGTTAATACAAGATCGAAAAAGCTTGTAATGCATCGCGTATTTAGGAATCAACCGAACATGCTATACGTGTGTTTGGGTTTTCAAAGGTTTGGTTCAAAATGTGTGAATATTCTGCGAATAGACTTTAGTTAGCCAATTTGTAACCTACCGACGATGGGTTAACCAGATGCAATGAGAAGTTCGTCTGAAGAATAGTTTAAGGTAGTTGCTGCAGTTTGTGCAGAGAAAGAGCAACGCGAATAAACAAAAGAAGTGTCTACAACACGTATTCTGGGCGTATAAAATATTTAATATGCCTCGAAATAAGTTTTCCGAACTTATTAACCTGGTTTGCTGTGCGATACGTAATGAGGTCAGTAAATTTGTGGACACAGTGGTGCGTGGCTGCCTACGCTCATCGGGTCGCCAGTCATTCCATGAATTTATCGACTGCTGCAGTACAAGAAGTTCGTCTGTACTCGTTCGTTACGATACACACAAACTGATTATCACACGCAAACTAAAAAATAGATTCACAAGAGTGCTCAACTTCGCATCCTCCTGGTCATGACGTTACTGGTCATTCGAGTTGAGTTCAGAGATTTGAGCGGCTCTTAACAACGAGGTCTTCAGAGCCGATGAGAGTGAAACGAGGGGAGAATGGAGCAGCGTCGGAATGCAAGGGCGGAAAAAACGGGAGAGCACTGAGAAAACCCGCTGGCCAGCGGCATCCGTCAGGCACGATTATCACTTGCGAAAATCCGGGAGTTACCCGGCCGGGGATTGAGCCCGGTAGACCTTGGTGGGAGGCGTGCAGTCTAACCGCTTAGCCACCGTGGCCTCCTGGCCATTTGAGGTGAACGGATCTAATTGCCCGGGAAGTATCCTGACCGTTTCTTTCACGTGCCGAGCTGAACCGACCGTTCCTAGTGGGTTCGCATGCCGTTGTAATATACGCAAAGTGACATAGCCTATGTCATTCCGCGCCGAGACATGCCAGCCGTTGCTAATGCGTTTCCTCCTTAACAGTTTGTTTTTTTGTTTATTTGTTTATTTGTAGTTTCTCTTCGTTTTCTGGATCTCATTGGAAGCCAATCTTTTTGTTTTTGTTACACTGGATTACGCTTAATAGAGCACTTTCGAAAGCTCTGCTTAATGTCTTCCTTCTCATAACTATGTCGCTTTCCACCGCATGTCAAAATTAACACTAATATAGAGACCCCATGATTGGCATTCGTATGCCTATCACATTCAGCTTTTTCGGAAATTCATCGATCTATCCACTAGTGGTTGATACACAAGTGTACACCGGTTGAGGCATTTTTCGAACATCAGGGGTATTTTCAACTGTATTTTCGTCTGCGTCCGGGCACAAATTAACGCCATTACACAAACATTCCAAAGTTTTCATCGTCCATTTATAGAATTTGACGTCTGAATCACTTTTGTGTATTTTGGAATGCCTAAAATTAGGAGACGACGGTGTGTGTTAACTTTTGTTTTTTAAAGAAAGCGTTCGAAAATTCATCGGCTGATGTCTCGGTGTATATCCACCAGATTCACCGGATTTTCAGGACGGTTGAACTGGCGGATCAATCTGTTTAACCGGCCTCAACTGAGACAGTATTCGAACGTCCATTGTTCATCGGTGGATGCGCCGGTGAATTTTCGAAAACCCTTATTAAGAAGTTGAACAATTCTATACTAGCACTACAATATGAATAGCTCGTTTTACTGCAATGTACAATGAAACTATTACAGCGGCTTTCAATAGAAACACTGAGATTTTAGTAAGACGTTAACCTATTTAGACCAAGTGCACACAATTGTTTACATAAAGTTTTTTTTTGTCCAGTACTGTACACTTTGAGTTGGGTAACTGATTCGTTAAGAGTGTTGCTGTTACAGGTTATGAATTTTAGATAATACTATGCCGAAAACTAAGCCTACGGTTCATTGGCTGAGATAACGAGACAGATGTTTTACAGCGTTGAGTACAGCACGCATGAAAAATCGTATTGGAAATATCTGTAACCATAAATAAACTCTTACACACCAGTGTAGAAAACTCTTTGCTTGATGCACGGGAAGTTTATATTCGGCCGGCGCTGTACAACAAGGGTAACTGGTTCCTAAACCGTGCTACTGCTCTTCATTTTGACTATTGTATATCACTCAGAGAGCACAAGTATCGTATCTGGAACACCTATAAGCGTAAATTAATGTGGTAATTAAATATTAACATGGTTTCTGAGAGGGTTAAAACGTGGATCTAAATTTACCAACTGGTTGCATTTTCACCAAGCACGGTTCAATATAAATTACGTGCAGCTACCGACAAGAAATTTTCAAGGGGTTGATTTTAAAAATACTTGACCGTTAACTAGCTAAGTCATATGTCGAACAGGATCCATGATTCGTCTACTTTTTTTTTACCAGCAGTCTACCACAGCTGAAGTGCCTATCAAGCGCCGACTTGACCGGGCGTATTTTCGGGCGGAGATTCTCGTATTGTTCCCGGCTTCTCTTCCGTCGTCACTCAGCCGCGGTTGCATCCTCTCCTCATTTCACCTCATCCATTCTTCAGGTTGAGCGAGAGCGTGGGGAGAAAATGAGGTAGAGTGCTCATGCAAGTTGCGCAGTAACCTACTTTTCCATGCTTCAAAATTGGACTACCTTTCTGCCAGCAGTGCTATCTCAAGGATAACGTGGGTATGATATAATTTTGGAACACTGCTTATGTACGTAAGTGTTTTGAGATTTTCGTGGACTTGATCTAACCTAGTTTTATTGCAACTAGTACATATTCAAGCTAGTCATATAAAAGGTTGGTCAATTGAAAATGCAGACGCGAACAAACTCGTTCATCGCCGTTAACCATGTGACTGACAGTTGTACTGGTGATGGGTGAATCAATACTGGAGACGTGCGCAGAAGACGAAAATCGGTTCACCTCATCTTCAGTCTAACGTTGGGAGATACGGTTCTGTCTATCCCCATCCCTCCATCTTCCTCACACGTGGCAAGGGGTATCTCCCCTGATTGATGGACCGGCAAATGGTACCCATGAACTTTCACTAGGCAAGAAGTTGGACTAACTGGCGCTCAGGCCGTTGGGCCACGGGGTCCAAGTCCTGAAGTACACAGTGAAGAAATTCGTGGAGATGGAAAAGACCCGTGGATACCATTCACTGGTGCCGTGGAAACCTTAGGTAGTACGATGGCCGATCGGTTAAGCCCCACCCTATATTCTTCAGGGTGACAATATTATTCAAGCAAGGTGTATCGTAATATTATTAGTGTTAATTACGATGTTGACAAGGATGATACAAGTTGGTGTCGCAAGGTCGTTAGTGTTCAAGAGAGTTATGTTCTTCTGTCTTACCTGTTTCGTTTTGGATTCCAAGGTATAACAGCTAAACCAGGAACTGATATTTTGGAAATTTGTTTTTTCCGTAAGCATCACAATGCTCCCAATCCTTCTTTTGCTAATTCGTCTGCATTTGATCTCCGTGATGTTATATGCTGGAAGACTTAACCTTTAGATGAAAGTGTTTATAATCAGTCTTCAGTTATCAGTTTTCATTCGTCTCCAGTTTTGTATTCTCGAAAGAAGTTCAAGTTTGAGTAAGGTGATGAAATATGGCCG
>NQII01001397.1:472436-495626 GCA_002778355.1 Clitarchus hookeri
GGGGGGGGGGAGCGGATAACGTACCGTAGCACCACGTCGGAGCTCGGAACTAATGCTTTTTTCACGTTGATAGAGTGCATCTAAATTCTTGCCTGCCGGGCCCCAGTGGCGCAGTGCTCTTATACCGCACGAGGAGGTCTGGTGTGTGGTCTTCCGGTGGGTCACCCTGTGTAGCGGCCCAGGCTCGTACTGAGTGCCGACTTCGCCTTGTGCCAGCATCCTCTTATTTCATCCACGTTGTCCCCCCACCTGAGGCGGTAAAATATTACGTATGTAGTTTCAGCTATTTACATGTACCACGGGTGGGTAGGATGAGATATGCGGTGTCGGCAAGTAACTGCACATTTTCGTAATCTGTTAGCTCAACACGTTCGCTCACACTTCAATTTCCCGAGTTAACGATGTTACGATTGGCCCCCGTCGTGCAACGCCTGTCTAAGCAAAAGCCGGCAACGAGGCCGCAGACGCGGTTGCAAAGCATAGCATCGGACCAGAATCGATTTCAGCAACCAGCGGAGAATCGCGCAAAGAGGCACGGAAAATGTGGGTCCTGCTAGCCTAAGGGCATTTCAGCGTAATTAGAGCAAACGGCGAGGACACTGCGCCTCCGACGCACAACGGGAGCCAATCAGAACGAATTACGTCAATACGCACGTGGAGGGGCGAGAAGAGTGAACTAGGACTTCGAGGACCGAGATCGACACAGTCTGCGTGGGTCAACAGGCGAGTCAACACCAGGTCCGAGGGCGTCGTCCGACAAAGAGGCCCGGGTGCGAGGCTAGGGTGAGCTCCTTCTATATCATATACTCTCTCTCTCTTAAGTAACCTTCCTTTACTCCATCTCTCTCTCTCTTAAGTAACCTTCCTTTACTCCATCTCTCTCTCTCTTAAGTAACCTTCCTTTACTCCATCTCTCTCTCTCTCTCTTTTCCGTTGGACTCTTGCTGTAAATATCCATGTATAAAGAAATAACTGATGAATTAAGTAAAAAAATCTATTAACTCTTTCTATAAGTCCTTATTCTGAGCTTACCCTAATTCCTTATTCTATCCCTTAATATCCTAAGAGTTTATGAGCAGGTAAGACTCATAACAACGTGTTGAAATCACGTAATTTTTTTCCGTACGCGATGCACGCGTATGCAGTATTTTTTTCTTACAGCCAGATAACAACAGTCTGCGTGCTAAACGATATTGGCATTAACAATTCATGCCAAAGAGGTGTATAAAATGGCATAGATCAGACTTGCCACAAGGAATATTCTCGAAGTACCGGGCACAGTAGTATCACATTTTCAACACTTATTGGAACCACGTGTTTACGTGTACAGCATGCATAATGTAAAAAGTGTTTGCGGACATGAAATGAGACCACTGTTTACATTGGCTTATTATTTTTGTTTAGTTTATTGTAATTCATCAAATGTTCAAACCTTAAAATTGCTTTGATTTGGGGAATTGTTTGTTTACTACAT
This sequence comes from Clitarchus hookeri, assembly GCA_002778355.1. NCBI lineage: Eukaryota > Metazoa > Arthropoda > Insecta > Phasmatodea > Phasmatidae > Clitarchus > Clitarchus hookeri. Next base: position 473,911 of record NQII01001397.1, read on the forward strand.
AATTTGGTCAAAGCCTTTAAACACGGAATGAAGAAATACAATAATAGTTTGTCCCCATTTTAGTTTTGTGGACATGATGCCCAGATGAGGACGTTCGTTCTGGCAAATTTGATTGTTTAAGTGTTAATTCAGTTCTAGTCAAGGTACAAAACCTTGTTTACTGTAAATAGGGTACTTTAGAAAGTATTTATTAGTTTCTTGTTTCAGACTGCTGCGTATAATTTTCCGACACATGCGAATTTAACACGTCCACGAAACTTACGAGTAGTTTTTATGCGCTAGTCAACGCTGTAAAATTGCTACAAAACATAAAATGTGTTATTCTACGTCGCTAATTCTTATTCTTATGATCCGAAATATAATATACAATGTCTTGGACTACCTATTTTGATCACATAACTTTTGCTAAGACGATAAATAGAGGGTTCATTGCACAACTAGATCAAGTTCATGTGAATAAGAAACTTATGATTAAGTAAAAAAAAATTCCTTACTTTATGGAGAACAGTTTGTCTACAGCTGCATTGATGTTACGCATTTGAAACTTAGGTATTGACAGTATTCAAATTCCTGTTATTTATTATAAATTATGAATTATTACTACCTTTAATTTTACCTGTAATTTTAGAAACCGGACTTGATCTACGTGTGTTCTGGACCCTCGAAATATGCAACTGCTTTTCATTATTTACTGAAAACATTATTGGGGACAGATATAGCAATAAATGTTAACATTGATCTATGTGCCGTTCCAGTCTGTTTTTTTTTACAGGTTGATGTAAAAAGTGCTTATCTCGCCGTGGTTGAGATATATATACATTCATGAACGAGTGTAAATTCTTCGTATCGTATAGGGAATATGTCAGAGTACGCATGCTAGCTGCGCAGTGAATACTAGTAGTTTTACACTATCGGCCTGCTTTTATTCCAACAGCACTATCAAANATTACTACCTTTAATTTTACCTGTAATTTTAGAAACCGGACTTGATCTACGTGTGTTCTGGACCCTCGAAATATGTAACTGCTTTTCATTATTTACTGAAAACATAATTGGGGACAGATATAGCAATAAATGTTAACATTGATCTATGTGCCGTTCCAGTCTGTTTTTTTTTACAGGTTGATGTAAAAAGTGCTTATCTCGCCGTGGTTGAGATATATATACATTCATGAACGAGTGTAAATGCTTCATATCGTATAGGGAATATGTCAGATTNACATTCATGAACGAGTGTAAATGCTTCGTATCGTATAGGGAATATGTCAGAGTACGCATGCTAGCTGCGCAGTGAATACTAGTAGTTTTACACTATCGGCCTGCTTTTATTCCAACAGCACTATCAAAACGATTTTGTTTAGGATTTGAGATTAGAATTATATCTATGTAATAAACTTTTTAATGTTGTACTTTTTATCTAACCTGTTTGTAATACAACCAGAATCCATTCAATTCAGTGAAAAAACTTTATTCATATAAAACGGTTGGTTAGCGAAAACTCAAACGTAAACAAGCACTTTCATCTCTGCTGACCATTTGATTTTGACTGTTCTATTAGCTATTCTTGGATCAGTGTTGTGAACAGGCACAGCAGAGTAAAATTGGGTGAACTCGTCTTTATTCAATGCTCCTTACAGCCTTAATTAATTCCGCGGTGTGTCACCTCCCTTTACCTTAAGACGCAGAACGGAAAATCTTTTCTACCAAACCTGCATTTTATCCTGTTTTCNGGTGTGTCACCTCCCTTTACCTTAAGACGCAGAACGGAAAATCTTTTCTACCAAACCTGCATTTTATCCTGTTTTCCTGTTTTCTTCGCACTGAGGTACGCGAGCGCTTACATTAATTGTATGCAGCAGTCGTCATTGCAGAGCTATGTCGCCAAGGAGAACACAAGCTATGTCACCAAGGAGAACACAAGCTATGTCGCCAAGGAGAACACAAGCTATGTCGCCAAGGAGAACACAAATGATACCTCTTCTTCCGTTACAGCGGTTCAAAACCTTTTGGGTCCCGTATCGTCAAACGCAGACAACCACCAGAATTCATGCATTGCACATNCGTTACAGCGGTTCAAAACCTTTTGGGTCCCGTATCGTCAAACGCAGACAACCACCAGAATTCATGCATTGCACATCATGGTTCGAAGGATGTCGAGACTTGTGATGGTTAGTGACGTAAGTGAAGTAACTATATACTCGGTTACTTCATAATTATATTTTATGATAGCTTTATTTTATTAACGTTTTCTGCTGTGAATTCAGATGGATATTCGTAGATGATGCGGAAATGCACGATTTTTTTGAAAACTGTGTGAATAAACTTTTCATTTGGTTAAAGTGGTCTTTTCCATACACGCACAAAGCAGATCGTGCTCAAATGCTTATTGATTTGTGGTTGTAAGGGAACTGCATAAACATGTGATGCAAAAAATAATTTGTATTCCGGTCTGTGAAAACACACTCATGCATATTTAGAATCGTATTTGATCTCTATAGTATATTATACGTTAGAAGTAAACACGATAGTAGAGAACACTTTACTGATATAAATGCAGTTTAACAAAACCGAACAGAAATAAAATAATGGAGTTATTTCGAGAAATAATATCAAATACACTTAAATTTTGTGATTGTCTCGTCACTATTTGTATCTCAATTATAATTTATTTACAGAAAGCGCAAACTTTTATGACAATTAGTGTATTTGTAGTAGTTTTGGGAATGAGGAGGTCAATTTAGACTTTGACGCCTTATTTAGACTGTAGTCCTTGTATTGGTGAGAAAGACAATAGGTTTGTTGCTTTTTTTTTTTTTCCCCGAGTAATATCTGGTGTAAAAGTGGGTTAATGTGGTTCGTTGAGACGTCCAGTCAGCTTTTACCTGTCATTATGTTTTCTCTTTTCAAGTCCCTCTTTCTTCTCAGCTGTGAATAAACATATATTGTGTAAGTAAATTACTGATATGAAGACAGTATTAAGATTAACAAAATTGNATGTTAAGATTAACAAAATTGTGTCAAACACATGAAAAACGTCACAGATTTTTTTTATTAAATGCTTAATAAATTTTCTTTAAATACGTCATCTATCAATGTCAATGTAGCTTAAAAAGTGAGCATTTATTTAGTGTGTTTACTTGCACAAGAATGCTTCTCAAAGTAATCTCGGGGGCCGCGGTGGTGTAGTAGTCAGACTACTCGTCTCCCACCAAAGCGAAAACAGGGTTCGATTCCCGACTAACTCACCCGAATTTTTGCATGTGGAAAACATGGAGGACGTTTCCATCGAGTTTTATCAGGACACTTCCGTTTCCCACCGCCCTTGCATTCTGTCGTTGCTCTACATACACCTCTTAACCCTTACCAGCGCTCAAGATCCCACCGTCAAGTGCCTACCAAAACCATTCAACTTGAAGCAAGCTCCTTCACTTTATATTTTGAATACGGCTGACGATACTTGCATTTTAATATCGAGAGTAGTATGTATCTGTGCGTTCAAGGTCAAGAATCGAGGAAGCGATGATACGGGCGACACTAACACACACCTCTAGCGCCTCATCGCTCTTACATGCAACAGGTGAAGTGTTCCTATCGTGATGCTGTACTGTGAAAACTAGATGTGTGACATTGGGACTTTATTACACGCGATGGAAGCCCGCAGGTTAAACTACGCTCGTTTAGTCGTACTTTTTTTATCTTCGTGCTTAAGGAAACTGCATAGGCAAACTTTAAAAATTCGATATTAAGCCATTTTCGAGAATTCTTTCCTTCATGAATGCGCTTAATATTATAAAAGTAATAAAAAAAATAGGGACGTAGATAATTGTTTTTAACTTTTCCTGGCAAAAAGTTGTACTTCAAGAACATTTATTTACCGAGGTAAGCGTATTCACGCATACAACGATTTCACAGAAAATGTTTCACTACTTACACCTCTTAATATTGTTATATCCTGCAGGGGAAAGTTTAATCCTATCTTTGTAATAAGCGCATATTGCAAAATTAAAAAACCACATTTCATTTGTCAAGATTTTACTTTCCCAAACTTATGTAATGTCCGTGTGGTCCAAAACAAGAATATTTTTACTCTGTTACTCAACGGTGGCATTTGCAGTTATTTTCAATATGCCCACTTTTAAATACCTTTTTTCGTTTTCTGGTGTAATTTAGTTTTTTACTTAAACTTCATTTCAAGCTGAAAGCTTAGTGACGTGGACTTGGCAAATTATTGTTCCAAATCACACAGTTTTTATTAACATCGCCGCTATATGCCGGAAAGCTAATTTTGCGGCACATTACTTACAAAATTAACCTAGACCCACATATTAAAAATTTAGTACGCATAAATTCAGAACTTAACCGGGATTCGAACCCAGAAATTCAAAGTTCAAAGGCGCCTATAGCGAACTCCACCACGGAAGCTGCGAATCTCTGTGTTGACCGGAAGTCTGCTGTTTTGTGTATGTTTTCCACGCTGGTAGCTTCACGCAACGTGTCTGCCGTCTGGCAAACGAGTACGTCGATGCATTTGAACCAGCCGAGCGTGTAATGCAACATGTAGCGTGCTCGTGTAACCGGGGCGGCAAACAATGAAGGGGAGAACGAGCTACAAGCGGCTCGGGAATGCTGGTAGCGACCTGCTCCGAGCTTGTTTTTTTGCTACCGTGAAAAAGTCGTTAGTTCCAGTTTGGACGATCTCGCGTGCGCTTCTGTATCTTGTAAGTCCCTTTCGAGCCTCTGGCTAAGATGGAGAACCTAGCTGAGGAAGATGCTTTGGACTTAATTAACTCTCGTGAACAGCGGGGCTGTTTATGGGCTCCTACAAGAGATTAATTACTTCAAAAGAATCACAAAGGTGATGCGTGCTTTTATAGCATGCAGAATTAATTAAATAGTAAAACTATCAGTATTTTGGCATTATATAAAAAAAGCAAAGTAAAAAGAGTGTCAGGAAAAAGAGCTGCTTTTAATTAATGTAATTTATTAATAAAAATGTAATAAATCGTTAATATTTTACTAATACAACCTCCATGACGAGGCTGCAAAATTCTTTTATACCACGAAATTCTGGATTCTCATCCCAAGGGGTTCATGAAATTGTGTTTTTTTTTTAAATGAAAAAGCGGTACTGACGTCACAAGGCAACCCCTCTCAGTCGCCACAGCCACCGCTAGGTGGAAGGAAACGCCGCGTGCTCAGTATAATTCCGACCTTCGTCGAAACCACCAAATACCAGTGCGCAGAGTCCAATGCCTCGGGCTGCCGTCAACGGGCAACGTCCTCTAAAATGTTAGTACCCATGATCGACACGAGGTAGCGTGACTCCGTTACACCCTGTCATTCCCACAGTAAAGTATGGTTCCTGGTGTTACAAATAAAAAACTATTTGATGCGTGCTGTGCTCAAGCATATTCCGTTATCAGAATTAATGGGATGTTGACTTTGTGCTCTGTGATAGTGATATGAACTAGTCATAACGTAGAGCAGTAGCACCGTTTACGAACCAGATAACTCCAAGGAAGATTACTGGGTTAGTAAGCCTCGCGATGTACAGCACCGGTAAAATATAACCTTCTCGTGCAACATGTAGACAAGGATTTACACTGGGAATGAACGGGTTAATATTTGTTTCGCAAATACTCCCGTTCAGAATTTTCAATTTAAATAAAATTATTTTATTTGGCAGATAAAGATTCATCAGATGTGTTCCCGACTTCGTTCGCCCCCCCCCCCTTTTTTTTTCCACCAACATAGAAATTTGGTCTCTGTGTACGTATCTATACTCTGTGGTTCTATTAATCAACGATACGCCAAAAACGCTTGAGAAGGTTAATCAATAAACGGAATAATCTTTGTATATAAAGGAAGTGTCTTCGCTCACTGAAAGACTCATCAACGCACATCCCAAGCTGCTGGACCTTGAAAAATTAAATTTCAGGCGTGCCCTTTCCTTAGAACAAAGTAGCTAATAAAATGCTTTAAAGTTAACGACTTATTTTAATTGGCAAGTTCTCTATGCTTCACATGTTTATAAACGATGTCCCAAAATTCACGCAAGAATTGACTTTTGCGCCATTTGTGCGGTAAAGTGTTGCCAACGAAAAACGCAAAACACGAGACAGCGTGACAGCTGACAGTTCAGGATTAGTAAAAATGGAGCGCTACATGAAAGAACAACGCGTTTCCATTGTCAAGCAATATTTAAAAAATAATGAAGGTTTGGCAGCTACAGTTCGCAATTTTCCGTACAAAATATGGTCGGCATAGTGATTTAACTTCATCAACTGTGAAGAGATTAATTAAAAAATACAGGGAAACTGGATCAATTAGTGATCTTAGACACCCTGGCCGTCCTTCAACAAGTCGTTCACCACAAAACATCGAAGCAGTTCGTGAGAGTTTTGCTGATAGTCCAGGAACATCAACCCGGCACCGTGGTCAAGAATTGGACATTTCGAGAAGCTCTCTGCAGCGTATTCTCACGGAAGATTTGCATCTTCATGCTTACAAAGTTCAATTGACTCAAGAACTGAAGCCTACTGACAACGCACAGCGAAGAGAGTTCGTTGAATGGATTATGGAACCAAACAAGTGGATGCTGATTTTTCGAACAGAATCATCTTCAGCGATGAGGTTCGTTTTCATCTTGATGGCTTCGTTAATCGTCAAAAATTGTCGTATTTCGGGTTCAGAAAATCCGCGAGCGATTGTTGAGAAACAAACGCATCCACAACGTGTCACTGTGTTGTGCGGATTTTGGGCTGGAAGTATCATCGGACCATTCTTCTTCGAAAATGCGGCTGATCAGGCAATAACAGTTAATGGTGCTCGCTATCGCGGCATGATAATCCAGTTTTTTGTGCCTAAATTGCAAGATATGGATGTGGACGACATGTGGTTTCAACAAGACGGTGCCACATGCCATACAGCCCGAAAAACAATTCAATTATTGCATTAGTCATTTCCTGGTCGTGTAATTTCTCGTTTTGGTGATCAGAATTGGCCCCACAGATCATGCGGATTAACGCCGTTGGACTTTTTTCTTTGGGGGTTTTTGATGTCTAAGGTTTATGCCAACAAGCCCACGACCACCCACGCCTTGAAGGAGGAAATTGAGCGCTGTATCAATGACATTCATCCACATTTATGCAAAACGGTNCTCGTTTTCATCTTGATGGCTTCGTTAATCGTCAAAAATTGTCTTATTTCGGGTTCAGAAAATCCGCGAGCGATTGTTGAGAAACAAACGCATCCACAACGTGTCACTGTGTGGTGCGGATTTTGGGCTGGAAGTATCATCGGACCATTCTTCTTCGAAAATGCGGCTGATCAGGCAATAACAGTTAATGGTGCTCGCTATCGCGGCATGATAATCCAGTTTTTTGTGCCTAAATTGCAAGATATGGATGTGGACGACATGTGGTTTCAACAAGACGGTGCCACATGCCATACAGCCCGAAAAACAATTCAATTATTGCATTAGTCATTTCCTGGTCGTGTAATTTCTCGTTTTGGTGATCAGAATTGGCCCCACAGATCATGCGGATTAACGCCGTTGGACTTTTTTCTTTGGGGGTTTTTGATGTCTAAGGTTTATGCCAACAAGCCCACGACCACCCACGCCTTGAAGGAGGAAATTGAGCGCTGTATCAATGACATTCATCCACATTTATGCAAAACGGTCATGGCAAATTTCGACAAAAGAGTGCGTGTGTGCCAGCAAAGCCGTGGAGGCCATTTACCCGATATGCTATTCCATACATAACCCTATAATGTATACTTTATGAATCAATAAAACATTTACAATTTGTAATTAAAAGCCTGTGTTTTCTATCAACATTACTTGTTGCGTGAATTTTGGGACATTCTTTACATGTAAAGTTAATGAACTTTGTATGTTCTATTTAACGGTGCTTTGTAAACACAAAATACGTCACTAGTAGTTACAAAAAAGTTTTTTGTCAAAACATTTTATATAATTTTTTCAAAAACGTAATTTTTTTTTTCCACGCATGCATTCGACGACCCTCAGCCAATTAAAACGCGGCGACAGGAAAATAGGACCGAATCCCTTGATGTTTGGTCTGGAATATAATTGGCTACTCAATGGGCAGTATCCAATTAACTAACAGCTGAAGCTGTTCATATTGTGTATATATTATGTATGATTGTACTGAAACCGTGACGTACTTACTGATGTGCGTGGGGTGAAAAGAGGGTAAAGTATGTTTCCACGGAACCATCGATACCTGTCTGAGTCGATAACACATCAGTGATTTTTGCTTCTGAATACCGTTGTGCGGGAAGACCAGTAAGTACCACATGACTTTGCTGATTCTTTGGAAGAAGTCGCACGGTTCTCGTTCATTGCGGCAGATCAAGCGGCACTTGTTATATTTTGTAACTATGCAATTATATTAATTTAATTAATTTTAGAAATCGAAACTAAACGGTTAACAGGAGTTGACATTTAATAAATTATTTACGTTGAAAAAAAGTTACTGTAATTAACAAATAAGTCGGGTACAGTCTATTCGCCGTTACGTCCAACTTTCCTGAAGACCTGCCAAATTTCTACTTTCAGGGTATTCCTCCGCCTTATGAAAATAAAGCTTAACAGAGTACAATAAATTATACAAAAGGGACATAAAAACGTATAGTAATGAACTATTTCTTACTAAGCATTACGAACAAACCTATTTTCACTGTTTTAATTCATATTAATTATAAATATGATGATATAATTCAGAGATAAAATGTCAGTAAAAGTTTAGTTTAACCAAGAATAGTTTACGTTTATGTTGACAGAAGCAAATAAATCTTGTGATACGCGACATATTTAGGAAACAACTAAACACGTATATGGGGTGATTTTCCAAATGTTTGATTCAAAAAGTGGACAAAAAACAGTGAATAGACTATAAAAATTAAAATAATTATTAACATTAACAGAGAGGAATTTGCTTTTATGTTCCGACTGACATATCTTTAGAACATAATGTAATGTATAACTTTATGATTTGACGACGAATGCTGATGAAAATCTCGCATCGTTAAAACGACTGCTATTGATGGAAGGAACAGACCTGGGTTATGTGCGTGTTTACATGTAACCAAGTAAAGGTGTAACGTCAACGTAAATACTTATTACTTTAACAAATTCGTATGCAAAACGTTTACTCGAATTTCAGCTCACCATGCGACATTGTCCAAAAGGGTAATATTTTAAAAGTGCGCGGTGCATTAATTAATGCAAAACAAGTTTGTGGAAGTCCGCTGATTTTTGGCAGCCGACAAAGAAAAACATAGAATGGTCAATCCTAGATAAGGAATTATGTCAGCTTCGTAAGCAAATATTTTGACCGGATTTGCGCATTTATTTTGCACAATATCTCGGGCCGCAATGACGCGTAAAGTAATGTATCGACAGAAATATAGTGCTCTGATCAAATATTTTGTCCAAAGTTAGTTAAAATAATTGTGTAGCTTTGACGTTTGTAGGGTTGTCTATATTGACTCTTAAAAACGTGCGGGATTCGATTAATGTTTATAGCGTCAATGTTAAAGAAATAATTTCTCAATGAATTAATTTTAAAAATAATTATTTTTAACATAAATATATCAAGGCCATGTTAACACATAAAAAAAATTTATTCGTTCATTAATTTAGTTGTAAAATATAAATTTTAATGTTAAATTTAAGAAAAATATTCAACATAAATAATTGAAAGATTTCTTTATTTGTCAATGTGTTCCTTCACCCACACACCACACAGTCTTTCATAGATATTTAAGAAATATAACTGTAACATTGCAGGAACATTGTTTCTGAAATGTTACAGAAATATAGCTGAAATGCGCTGCTTGAGAATAAAAGTTACATAGAATACTTTTCGTCGTTTGAGACGGTTACTTTTAAACTTGATGCATTGAGAAGGAATTTCTTTAACATTGATTTCCCTTTTGAATTCTTGCGGCTTCAGTCAGGTTCTTCAGGCCCGCACGTTTAAGTAAAAAGCGTAAGTAAACTCCACGTGGACCTCTAGATGTTGCGATAACTTTTGTAGCCCCTTCATGGCGCAATAACCTCCCGAATTCAACACCACGTGGAGGGTAGAACTACCTGCATTTCCTTGTACTATTTTGCAAATGATAAAAAAATCATGATCCAGTTGGTACTGATATTCTGTTGCCAGGCTGAATACCATTTCACTGCTAAAATGCCTTCGGCGGGTCCGTGTTTCCAAGGCTCGCCCAAAGCGTGTAACTTGTTTTGATATATTTGAATGGCATGTATAGTTCATTCATGGTTGCTTCCAAGTTTTCCGAAGCCCTACCAAAGTTCTTCTTCCAGGATAATCCTCAGCCTTATGCGACAGAAGCTTAACCCAGTCTAGAAAATTAAACAAAGGAACAACGCGCCGAATCCGTGCGCGTTCAGTTTTACCATATTTTGCATGATAACTAATTCTTTACCAACTCATATATTTTCCTTCTGTAATAATTTATATATTTTAAATATAATATATAATTTATGGATAAAATACAACTTAAAGTTCAATTTAACAAAAACTAAGGTAATTTTTTGTTAACAAAAGTATAAAACGCTTGTGATACATGACATTTTTGATTTTATCAAATAATTTCTTTTTAGCTTTTTCACACTAATCAAATAATTTCATTTTAGCTTTTTCACCCTAATCAAATAATTTCATTTTAGCTTTTTCACCCTAATCAAATAATTGTAGTTTATTTTTAAAATTCGTATTTAAGTAAACTTTTTATAAAAAGTTTACTGACTTTTATGTTTATTTCTTATTTGGGAGATAATCGAACACGTCAAACATGTGGTGATTTTTCCAAAGGTTTGATTTCAGTAAGCGCGAAGATACCGCGAATAGAACTACATCTTGTTTCGATACACGAAGCGAGGATTTAAAACACGGAGAAAAATCCGTCGTGGCTTCGCTTTTCACGCTCATCGTTTGTAGTCAGTTGTTGCAACGCAGGATTGGACCGCCCGTACGAGCTTCACGCAATCCGTGATATAAAATTAAATTAATTCTACTCTCGGATCCGTATTTGAAAAAAGGGGGGGGGGATTGAAGTCATTGCGTAACTTGAGTTATTTCCATGGGTGGAAAATATTTTATTTTTCTAGAGTCAGTTCGAGTTGCTGCATTCGATAACGTGTGCGTGAACACTAAATTGTGAGGCACTAAAACTTATTTCCGGAACGATGAGCTTCATAAGTTATTCCTTACATGTTAGCGAGCGACACGAGTTACCTGGGAAGGAAGGGGGGTTGTTTATGTAAAACAATTTCCTACGACTATACGAAACGCGCGTAACAGTTCTTCCCAACAGCACCTGCGCTGCTGAACAATGCTGCACGTACTTACGCGCGCGGCGTGCGAAATGAGACTGCGCCCTGCAAATGGGCCGTCTCGCAGAGAACAAAGAACGATTTTAATTACTGCTTAAAGTGCAAATTGCAAGCTGGTCGAGGTAATTGTGATTTGCAACTTGTTTCTCGCGCAGTGCAATTTCCCTAATTACTGGTCGCAAATATCACTTNTGCAATTTCCCTAATTACTGGTCGCAAATATCACTTGCGAGAAGTAGTAGCAGTGTTCGCAGTAGCTGTGAATTGCGATCTGCTACTAACCAGAGTGTGTCTTAATTACTACTGCTTTTATGAGCGGTTTGGTAAATAGTTTGTTTGTTTCCCCCTTACTCAATTTATCTATTCTTTCCGTCGTGGTGAGGAAACGGGGAAGGTTTTACTCTTTGGAAATGTTGTGTTCCCAGCAAGTTGCAAAAAGTAAGTTCATTGCGAAAATCATGAAATACGTTTGACGTGGATAAATATTTGCAACGTATCTGTATACGAGTAGCCACATTTTCACACTTATGTCTCCACTATGAATGTTTATTTACTCCGATATTTGATTGTTGCAGCGCAGTCAGCTTGCCGTCTGCGTACGAAGTTTCTTCTGTTTATTTTTTAAAATAAAAATCATAAAGAATGGAAGGAAAGGAAACTTTGTAAGCATCCTTGTGGAAAGTACCAAATAAAAGTATTTACTCTGGTAGTAACAATCTATGTCCATGCACGAAATCAAAATTTTTGCTCGTGGTATGCTAAAAGTCATTACTAATTTATTTACGTGTAAAATATTACTAATCAGTTGTTATATTAAATTGAGTGGCAAAACGTTGTAAATATGACAGNTAATTTATTTACGTGTAAAATATTACTAATCAGTTGTTATATTAAATTGAGTGGCAAAACGTTGTAAATATGACAGTAAAATTTAATTCAAGCAGTTGTCTTGTTACTGAGTTGTTTGCTAGAACTATATAATTATATATAAATGATTTATATAATATGCAGTTCAATTTTATATTTTATATTACACTGAAGAGCCAAAAAAAAACTGGTATAGGCGTGCGTATGCAAACAACAAAGGTAGGGAACCAATCAGAGTAACGCGATACGGTCGGCAGCTAGATCGGTTGCTGCTGCTACAATGGCAGTTTATCAAAATTTCAGTGAGTATGAACGTGGTGTTANTAATTTATTTACGTGTAAAATATTACTAATCAGTTGTTATATTAAATTGAGTGGCAAAACGTTGTAAATATGACAATAAAATTTAATTCAAGCAGTTGTCTTGTTACTGAGTTGTTTGCTAGAACTATATAATTATATATAAATGATTTATATAATATGCAGTTCAATTTTATATTTTATATTACACTGAAGAGCCAAAAAAACTGGTATAGGCGTGCGTATGCAAACAACAAAGGTAGGGAACCAATCAGAGTAACGCGATGCGGTCGGCAGCTAGATCGGTTGCTGCTGCTACAATGGCAGTTTATCAAAATTTCAGTGAGTATGAACGTGGTGTTANCGGTCGGCAGCTAGATCGGTTGCTGCTGCTACAATGGCAGTTTATCAAAATTTCAGTGAGTATGAACGTGGTGTTATGGTCGGCGCACGAGAAATGGGACATAGCATCTCCGACCATCGCTATTGTAAACCTACAAGGCGTACGACCATTTCACGAGAGTACCGTAAATATCGGGAATCCGGTAAAACTTCACATCTTCGACATCGCTGCGACCGGAAAAATATCGCGAAAGAACGGGACTAACGACGACTGACGAGAATAATTAAACGTGACAGACGTGCAACCCTTTCTCAAATTGGCGCAGACTGGATTTGTGGACTGCCCTGCAGGATTCATGGCGTGAATTACCTCCTGTATACCTTCAGACATTAGTCGAGTCCATGCCACGTCGTCTTGCGGCACTTCTGAGTGCTCGCGGGGGCCCTACACGATATAAGGCAGGTGTACCAGTTTTTTTGGCTCTTCAGTGTATATGCGCCGAAATTACTCGGCCTGAATGGACGAGTGCTATACTTTCAAATATATCGGAATATATTAGTTTCCAACCCAGATCTTATAGGGTTCATTTAAAAACAGTCACTGACCAGTACAATCAATGCAGGCGCGGCCAAGGCGGTTTCTAAAAGCACAGTATCTGCCAGCACTGGTTGGTCCCGGCGGTACACGTGCTATTAACGCAACAGCCAGGATTCGCCGTAAACGCACCAAGCCACTTTATAGTGGATACCCAAGGGATGAAAAATCAAAATAAAATCAACGCAGCAGGGTAGACCAGGGGAGCGTCGTTCTGGTGTGGCTGATGACTGCACCAAAGAGTAGAGACCTTTACATATATGTGAGATCATTTTATAGCGTGACTAGACTTCGCAATTTTTTCCTCCATCTCTCTCTATATACACACTGAAGAGCCAAAAAACTCCTGTTGTTTTATATAGGTGCTGCCAACAGCATCGCGTTACTCTGATTGGTTACATACCTCTGTTATTTGCATTCGCACGCCTATGCCAGTTTTTTTGGCTCTCCAGTGTATATTATGTAGATTTCAAACAAGCAATTTTATACTGGTTTCAGGTTCCAGTCTTTTNTTTTTTTGGCTCTCCAGTGTATATTATGTAGATTTCAAACAAGCAATTTTATACTGGTTTCAGGTTCCAGTCTTTTTGGCAATTCTAAGTGGACGAATATTTCTGGTAAATTCATGTATATTTCATTTGTAGTCCCCCAATTTGCCTCACCACCTAAATAACACGGAATACGAGAACTTTAAGAAAATATTAATTCTGAAATTACGTTTTATAACTGTTTTGAGTGATGTTCATACTTATTTTAAGTGACAATCAATTGTATTGCAAGCTTTAAGAGGAGTTCCTCCCTGAAAGTTTTGCAAACTAACTTACTTTTTATTTTCTGATGACTGAAATTTTGCTTTCTTGAGCCCGGTTATAATTTATACTTATGCAGCCTCTGAGTATAAAGTAAATTTTTTACCCCGATAAGTATTAGTTCAAACGCCTTTTGCCATTTTGTTTCATTAAGCAAAAGTTACGGACGTATACGTATATTCGGGGTGTTCAGTAAAGGGAAACAAAACCTTGTCTTGGTGAAACGCTATCAGGAGCACGGTTTTCGAGAAGACATGCAACGTTTGGATTGGTGCCGGAGGTTGCCTGCCAAGTTAATAACAGGCGCCTCCTAATTTCCAAATGACGGGCGGTGACCCAACGCGCCAAATGTTCGCAGAGAGCAGGTATCATTAACACAGGTCGAACTGTCTACTCTCACGTAGCTTCTGACATTTTGCAAATAACAAATTTTGATTTCTAATTTTCAATGCCGTTTCTCTTCCTTAAGGGTCCCGTCTGCCGGCGTCGTTTTTTTTAATTCTTTTTTGGTCGAGAAGCGTGGGAGCTATAAGGGTCACACCAACATGAGCTACAAGAGTGCCATCGCCGCTACGCGCAGGACTCATGAACTGGCGTGCAGTGTTCTCGTAGTGCTGCGTGTACCTACGAGACTTAACACCGGTGACTCGTATCATTTTATTGCTGAAAAGCCTGTAGCAAAGTTTCCTACAGTCTCTCCTATCGTAGTCTGTCTCTTATCCGGCTTGTATGTTTTAAGATACGGCAGTCTGACAGAGCCAATTTTAGCTATATTGGAAGGCTCGAAAATAATATTTACAGCATGCGTTTTATCTTTAAAGTTCGATTCCGGCCTCGTCTGGGCTGTGATATATTTTCGTAGGTAAACACGCTGTGGGCACGTTGAATAGTTTCGTAAAAAAAAACAGGATTTCAAACCCTCTACAACGCCTGGCGGGTGGAACCTTTAATAATCACGTTAATTCATTAGTCGCATNTTTAATAATCACGTTAATTCATTAGTCGCATTACGTTTTCTACCCCATTATCTGTAATGAATCATCGCAATGTTTGTACAAGAAGTTCATGATAATCCGGTAAAGNGCTGTGGGCACGTTGAATAGTTTCGTAAAAAAAAACAGGATTTCAAACCCTCTACAACGCCTGGCGGGTGGAACCCTTAATAATTACGTTAATTCATTAGTCGTATTACGTTTTCTACCCCATTATCTGTAATGAATCATCGCAATGTTTGTACAAGAAGTTCATGATAATCCGGTAAAGTATTGTTAAGTCTTTCTTGTTTCTAAGTTGGTTTCTGCTAGATGGAAGATGGTTTGGACGACCTAACTTTTCCAGTGACCCGTATTTCACAGTAAATGAACTACTTTTAACCGTCTTTGTGTGGGCTTCTCTAAGATTCCTTCCTTAACCAGCAACCACAGCTTTAGTCAATTTGCAGTTTTTTTACACTTGTTGAATAAAGCCTTCGAAAATTCACCCCATGAATTATGGGCCTGGCTGTTTCCTAAATTTGCCATGTCTCACAAGCGCTTTATACTTGTGTAAACGTAAAATTACCTCATTTTTGGATAATTTAAATTTAACTTACATGTTAAGTATCAACTATAATATTTAATTTATAATTAATATGAATAAAAACAGGAATAAAATAGGTACGTTCGTAATACCTAGTAAGAAATAGTTTCTCATGCAAAATATTATTAAACTGAGTGCGCACGAATGTGGTGCATTGTCCCTTTGGTGTAATTTTATAGACTAATTTAAGCTTTGTTTACATGAGGCGGAGGAATATCCTGGAAGTAGAACTGTAGCAGGGCTTCAGAAAAGTTGGAAGTAAATTTTAAAGGACCATATGGTCGGTGCCATAAAAAATATTCTAGAAAATATTGTCTTTCTGCCTGCAAGTAACCAAAAACAAAAAAACTCTTTGATTCCATTGATGAGACCTTCACAGTAACACCGCCCTGTGTGGTATCTTCTTTATATGTAGCTATATTTTATAGGAAGAGGGATACAGAACGATACAAACAAGACAATTCCATTAGAGAGCAGATATTGAAAAAAAAAATAAGAGAGCAAGACATCCAACAAGATATTGAAAATACGTGATGTGCAGCCATTAAAGAATAAAAGGACTCCGCAACTAATAAATGACAGGCAAACATGAAAAAAATTTTACCAAAGAAAATATTTTGACGATAATTTTTTAAATATGAATTCACCAACTCAACGCCACATTTAAACGTGTCTGTATGGAATGCACTATTATTAAAGTTGCGTACCATTAATTCTATAGTTTGCCGTATGTCCTAAAAAAAAAAAATAATACTTTTTTTTTTTCAAATNAATAGGTACGTTCGTAATACCTAGTAAGAAATAGTTTCTCATGCAAAATATTATTAAACTGAGTGCGCACGAATGCGGTGAATTGTCCCTTTGGTGTAATTTTATAGACTAATTTAAGCTATGTTTACATGAGGCGGAGGAATATCCTGGAAGTAGAACTGTAGCAGGGCTTCAGAAAAGTTGGAAGTAAATTTGAAAGGACTATATGGTCGGTGCCATAAAAAAGATTCTAGAAAATATTGTCTTTCTGCCTGCAAGTAACCAAAAACAAAAAAAAACTCTTTGATTCCATTGATGAGACCTTCACAGTAACACCGCCCTGTGTGGTATCTTCTTTATATGTAGCTATATTTTATAGGAAGAGGGATACAGAACGATACAAACAAGACAATTCCATTAGAGAGCAGATATTGAAAAAAAAAAAAAAAGAGAGCAAGACATCCAACAAGATATTGAAAATACGTGATGTGCAGCCATTAAAGAATAAAAGGACTCCGCAACTAATAA
Source organism: Clitarchus hookeri (assembly GCA_002778355.1). Classification (NCBI taxonomy): domain Eukaryota; kingdom Metazoa; phylum Arthropoda; class Insecta; order Phasmatodea; family Phasmatidae; genus Clitarchus; species Clitarchus hookeri. The sequence continues at coordinate 491,066 of NQII01001397.1, forward strand.
AAGACAGGCAAACATGAAAAAAATTTTACCAAAGAAAATATTTTGACGATAATTTTTTTAAATATGAATTCACCAACTCAACGCCACATTTAAACGTGTCTGTAGGGAATGCACTATTATTAAAGTTGCGTACCATTAATTATATAGTTCGCTGTATGTCCTAAAAAAAAAAAACTTTTTTTTTTTTCAAATGAAAGTGTTCAAGAACTGACGGAATGAAGTTTCGGTGTAAAGCAACGAATGACTTAAGTATGTGAAATGTATAGATGCATCCAACGTTTTAAGTGCGTTGGTGGATATGTTGGCTATTCCACAAATGCGTGCAGTTAATTATCAGGTACATATTCTCCTAGGAGAAACCTCAGAATATCGTTTTCTGATATGAATGTACGGACAATTTATACGTTTATTTATGCGTTATTAATCTCTTTACCACTGCGTAGTAACAAGAAATGTTTTTAACAAATCTACAAAAACAATTTTTTTTAAATCCCGGTGGGATAACATATTTATTGAATCCGTAAAGTAGACTTAATAATCCATTTCAACGGGATAAAACATATCTGGTAGACCCCTAAAAGTGGTCTGCAAGTAGCTAAGTTAACCAAATAATAAATTTTAAATTTTAAAACCTTCTAAGCCTTCAACTAAAGACACGAGTTCCGAACAAGTTTTAGCTTTTTTGATAGTGTAGTACTCAAGTTAAATTTTAATTGATTTCCCTGTATTTACAAGCACGTGTATACATTTATAAAGTATGGTAGTTGAATGGAATGCGCATTATGTATTTGCACCATAAATGACGAAGAGAAAAATGTAATAAAACATGTTTAGAGAGGCGGAGAAAATGGGACGGGCTAAAAGAGAGGAAAACTTGCGTATTAGTACGGTTCTCGAGAGAAAGAAAAATGCTTATTTGCACATGTTTGAAGTGCAAATATATTTGCTATTGCTTGATGAACGAGCTAGGAAATAGGTTTGTAACTGAAGTCATATTTTATCAAATAAACGAGGAAGGGAGGTGTAATTTGAAATTAGAAAATTCAGAGAGTGACGCGAAAAGTTCAAAACAAGTTTTGCTATACATAAATTTTCACCTTGGTGTACGATACAACTGCAATGGTTGTTGGCTAGGAGGCAGTAGGAAGGAAAGAGGGAAAGAAAAAAAAATGTTAATATAGGATATTTCGACCTTAAAATGCAAATTTCTTGGCACCACTTTCCTGCAGGCGGTGCAGNAAAAAAAATGTTAATATAGGATATTTCGACCTTAAAATGCAAATTTCTTGGCACCACTTTCCTGCAGGCGGTGCAGAATTGGTGTGAAGTGAAAATTTAGACTTTACACGAGGGCTGTGAATTTTTGTATGAATGTTCCAGTTATAACAAGTCGGACACACAATGGAAGTCTTTTTCCAGTGCTAAAAGATTTTTATAGCGCCATCTCTTTTCAGCTGAAACCCGGGGGAAATAAAACTCAGCGCAGGCGTGAATTCACAAGGCGAATATAAACATGGGCGTTGAATTCTCGATACAGGGTTTTTACGCATTATACNAGCGCAGGCGTGAATTCACAAGGCGAATATAAACATGGGCGTTGAATTCTCGATACAGGGTTTTTACGCATTATACTTGAAAATAATGTATACACTCAAGCTACAAGTTCTGTTACAAAATCGAGATATGCAAACACGAAACAAAAAAAAACAAAAAAAAAACTTTCTGATAGATTGTGTACGGCTTTTTAAATATGCTCCGCACATTTTAAATTTTACAAATAAGAATAAAATATATTTCGGAACTTAACTAAAAATTAACTTTTAGATTAATTTTTAAGCCTGTTCAGAAGTCTTTCGTGGAATTATAACTTAAAAAAAGTTTAATTCTGTTAACAGCCACACTGTTGTTTCAAGGCTGGCAGCAGTGTCGCTTCAATGTCGAAGTATTCATTCTCTTAGCCACTGTACTATCTCACTACACGTTTTGTACGAGACCCAACGAACAATTGTAATATACAGAATGTTCCAAAATGATCTTTACAGCCTTGATAGCTTTATCGGCGGGTTTTCTCGGGGATCTCCCGTTTCCCCCCGCCCTTGAATTCATGCGCTGTTCATAATTCACCTCACGTCAACCTCATCGGCTCCCAAGACCTTAATGTTAAGAGCCACCTAAATCTCTCCACTCCTTGATTCGATATTTTTGTACAGTTTTAAGTATTTAGTTGTGTCTACTGAAAGAGTGATGCAACGCGCTTTAAAGATATAAAAATAAGTAATATTGGTAAACGACATCATCTTCATTATGCTGTGAGATAATTAAGCAAACCACCCAACAATCATGTTATCTTCTTTGAATAACAGTCGAAAAATTTTTCTTGTGGTAGCGTGAGATCTTAAAGCATGGCTAAAAAAATATCGACAACTGTTGTTCTCGCGAACGAATTAGAACTCTCAGTAAGTTTTTGCAAGAAAATTAGAGTATATATTGCCTTCTCACCACAAAAATGTAATTAAAATATCATGATAAAATCATCTGCAATATTTAAATTATTAGAAAGTGTTATTTAAATTTAGCGTAATTTAATACATTATGTTGATTACGAAGCCTCGTGTTTCCTTTGCACTATGCAACCTTCGCCATGTCTGTGCCTTAAATTATTAATTGCAGCAAGTAGTCATACTAACAAAAATGTTGTTGTAAACACTGTTTGACAACTATGCACGTGAATTTTTTCATCAGGTTTACAAATTACAATAATATTGATACGTAAAAGATTCTCTGATGACCTATTCATGGCACTTAGTAGGGTACATAAACATTGTTATTTCCATATATGTGACGTGGCGCCAAAAAGAAAAGCTTCCATTTGCCCATCGCCCTTTTAATTAAATCTCCACCAGTCTGCAGGTGAAAATGCCAAGTCGATGTAAGAATCGAAAAAGTATGACGCTCATTTGTGTTAAAAAAAAAAGTATCGTATACCCAACGTTTTCAATCTTCTCGTTTTTTCTTTCTATAAAAGAGCGCGAACATAGTTTTGTACTCCGTTAAATTGTTAGTCGTGGGAAAAATTAGGTTTNTTTTTTCTTTCTATAAAAGAGCGCGAACATAGTTTTGTACTCCGTTAAATTGTTAGTCGTGGGAAAAATTAGGTTTGCCGCAAGTCCTACTGACGAAACAAATTGCAGAGCAAAAAACATTTTAATTACTTTTCTGTGAGAATTGAGAGTTATTTTTACCTTCAGTGTAACAGGACACTTCTTTCTCAGCAATTATAAGCTACATCTGTGATTATACACAACTAAATTAAAGTGTAATAGTACCAAGCTTAAAGCAAAAGTATTTCTTATATATGTTTTATTTACAATGTAGTTCGGGACGTGAGCTGACCTTCCTTTTATTGCAATACATAGAAGCAAAACTTTGATCCGGAAATATGAAGGTCATAAGCAGAGACTTACACAACTCCAGTAATTATTTGAAGACAGAATAGATTTCAAACACAGGTACGTTTTTATCGGTTTCGTCATTGAACTATAGATTTCTGACACGCTCTAACAGTCTCTGAAACAACGGCGTGACTGCTAAACAAATTACACGTTTTTAAGTTCTAAAATGTGTGGCATTATGGAGTAGGTAAAGGCCATTCGAGAGATGCTGGCAGGTGAACAAATCTTCTCCCAATTCACCTATCCCGAAACACTTAATTGAAGATACTTGACAATGATGGCACAATGAGCTGGAGCTCTGTCAAGCTGGAATCAGCTCTCCGCCAGAATACAGAGTCTCTACAGCTCGAACACGAGCCAATCTCTCGGAACGCAGAAATAGAAACGCTAATCGACAGTGCCGTCGCAGACATAGGTAGTGTCCTATCAAGTGCGTACTGGACATTTCAGCTCAATTCATCAAAAATGGACCCAACAACACTGTGTATGCGGCATACATTTTCTTCCTATGAACATCAGTAAGACCATTGATAAAAAAAAGAACGATAGGACTTGAATTGCAAATGTTTTTCATGTGAGTTTGTTACATTTCAAACAAATCACAAATGTACAATTATCAAGTTTGGCGCCGTTTATAAAGTTTCATTTAAAATCATAATAACGCAATTCTCAACTTCAAATTGTTTTTCTTAAACTCGTTTTCTTCTTCAGTACATTCATAAAATTATTAATCAATCTTCTCAAAAATAATAAAACTAATATTGTTTCTTTTTAATTATTAACAATTAATCTTTAACATCATCTTGTGGCAATTATTTCGTTAATATTCACACATAATTCTGTACTATATAATTAAAACTTATTTTGGCGTATACACGCCCATCTTTGGTCGCGGCGAGAAAAGTTCTGTCTGAAAATATTAGTTCTATTTTACTTCTGCCTTACTTATGTTGTCTCCTGTCCTACGGTTGGTCTTCGTCTGACCATGACACATCTCTCCGCCAATCAGCAAAGGTGAGACGAGAGACAACCAGGATAGTTTTATTTAGTACTTTTGTTTAACAAATGTTTAATGCTGGACACGCTCTAGGAAACAAATGAAAAATAAC
>NQII01001398.1:0-37610 GCA_002778355.1 Clitarchus hookeri
GTTCAATTTCATGGGCATGTTGTCAAGGACATTTGTGTGGATGGGAAGCATGAGGGGGAGGGTCGAATGAATACGAGTAATAATTGGTCGAAGGAACATGAGTAATTGATTGAACAAACGTAATTAACCAATGAGAAACATTGATGGGATGGAGTAATTGGTCAACTAAATATGTTAGAAAGGGGTAGTGTTGGGTGTCAATCGTATGCTGGAGGGATGCTTAGTCGCTTTGCCATATTTGTTTCTAAACCGGACGTTAGCATTGTAAAAGTCCTAAAATAATTTTTCTAAATTTAAATTTTTTTTAAACTGTTTTATTATTTTTAATAATTTTTAAAAAATGTTTAAGAATTTTTTGGTAATTGTTTGGGATGTTTTGGGATTTTCAAGTTGAAGGTTAAATGTCAAGGTCACCAACATCCAACATGGTGGACAAGGTGACCGCCAGCCAACCAGGGTGATAGCATGAGCAGCTCCGAGCTACGCCGCCTGCACCCTTGTGGAAACACGTACTAAATATTTATACTTTGGAACAAATGTTATCCACCAAAAAAATTTTGTTACTGCAGTTTTAAAAATTTTAGAGATTTGCTTCTAGAAAATTTTAGTGAACTGGATAGGTTACTGAAGTAGATTCATCTAAATGGTGTTTAATTTTTACTGTCTTGAGGTTTCTGTTAATGATTGATATTTGGTAATGTTCCCAATTGTCATTTAGCTTTGTGAAAATCTTTTCTCTTGCAGAAGTAAACTTCTCCACTGAGGGAAAGGATGAAGTTCTCACAGCTTAAAATGGTGTAGTGGAATGGAGAGGGTTTGGTAGTTCTTAATAATGGAGTCTTGAGAGCCGATGAGGTTGAAGAGAGGTGAATATGGAGCAGCACCAGATTACTTGGGCAAGGGGAACGGGAGATCCCCGAGAAAACCCACTATCCAGCGGCATCACCTTGCACAATTATCATGTGCGAAAATCTTGGAGAAACCCTTCCTACAATTGAACCCAGTTCAGTTTGCCTTGGGAGGTGAGTGCTCTGGCTGCTGCGCAACCACAAAATGGTTGAGTTTTGTGAAATATACAAGTAAGGAAATTATTCTGTTTGCTTCAGGGTTAAGTACAAATGGTTTGCACCAGTTGGTGGACCCCATTGACTGTAATTGTGTGCCCGTCTGATGGTTGGCTGGACAGTGCCATCTGTCCAACAGTCATTCATTTTGGTGGTGGTCATTGGGATGTAATCATGGTCTCAGTTTGACATTAGTGCAGACACCTTCAATGGAAAGAAGGAGAGGACCAGCAGGTATGCAGGAGAGAGAGAATGTCTGGCTGGAAGCATAATTGTGGATTTATTCCTTGTGTACATGCCAGTGTTAACTTTTCTGCAACACTCCTCTTATTCTTCTGCTATGAGGATATAAAGGCAAATTTGTTAGGGAAGGTAGGACTTCTGGTTACTTATCTCTTGACAGTAGCTAATTTTGGCATACTTTCAGTGTTTTTTTTTAATTATCAAGTTTTCTTCTACAGCTTAGCTTTGCGGTGGGTTCATCTATAAAAGTAATTTTTCACATAATTACTTAGCCACATCACAAAAATCATGCAAAGAGCACTTCTGAACCAGGTCTTCTATTATTCAATTTTTATGCTGCTGCTAGTTACTTGGTCTAGCATCCAGCCATTGCTGGTGAGGCAGTTCTTGACTGGGAGAAAAATCAACTGGTAGCTATAAAATGTAAAGCCATCACGTAACGGGTAGAACTGAAGGAGGTACCCAGAAGCAACAGCAGCAGAATTAGTAGTTATTTAGGTGAATGTGTTGTTTGTTGGTCAAAGTGAGTGAAGTTACAGTGAGTTACAGAGTTACAGTGAGTAAAGTTTGGGTGGATGTTCAGCTGTGTAATTTCAAAAGGAGAATTAGACATAGTAGGCTGCATATTTTTGAGTGTTGGGAGTGAGGCCTTCTGCAAAAGGCTCCAGGAAGCACCAGTGCTATAAATAAATTGTGACTACATAGCAAGACACTTTTGTGAGATATCTGTTGGTCCATGTACCGCCATACTACACAACGTCAAGCATCTTTGCACAGACTAGTGTTCTTGGGGGAAGCCCCAGTTAACCTGAGTTGATTGTCGGCAGAGCAGTTAGGGACGTGGCCCTTCTGGGTCATTCACCTTCTGTCCAGCATGGATCCTGGGCAGCAGGTGAGTGAAATAGTAACGAAATACTTCTGGTAGGCATGTCAGTAAATTGCGTGGACTTGTCTTTTCATTGTTTTTACCTAGTAAAGTAAATTTTAGTGCCTAAAAGGTGTTTGTAATACGGGATGTTTCAAAAAATTCATCTGATTTCAAATAAGGAACACAGAGACATGCGATAAAGAGTGAAATACTTGCCTGACAATAAAGTTCTGCTTATAAGTATCACAAATGCTCAGTATGCCTCTTTACCTCCCCCCCTCTCCATGGCCTCTGAATCACTCGGATGCTGACTCAGAGCTTGGTTGAGCCATGTGGGGGTTCCATACGCCAGCAAGCATGTCTGTTCACTGCTAAGAGACAATTTAAATGTTTCACTTGGCTTCTACAAGGTGCCTCCCTGGTGCATATATAATGAGTTAACCAGCAGGAGAACTCCCTTCAGTATGTGTCAGGATGACAACCCCACAACAGAATGCCTTTTGCATTCTCCAGTTCTACTGCAAGTCTGTGACAACTGTGCACTATAATTTTCGGCAAGAGTATAGCACTGCACCCCCACTGCTCAGAGCATTCAATGTTGGCACAAGCAGTTTCGGCAAACATGTTGTTTGTGTAAGGGGAAATCAACAGGTTGCCCCTGTGTTTCCGATGAAGATGTTGGGCACATCTGGAGGAGTTTTGTAAAAAGTGCATATAAGTCTACTCATCATGCCAGCTAAGAGCTAGCCATTCCCGATACGACTGTCTGGCGTATTTTGCAACGGTATTTGTTATTCAAACCATACACTATTGAACTCATACACACCCTACGTCAAGTCGATATATAACAATGTATGGCATTTTGGGCATTCAATTCTCGAAAAGGAAATAGAACATTACATTTTTTTTCCATGTTTAATTTTAAGTGATGAGGCCACATCTCATTTTAGTGGTGAATTATCATAATGTAAATTTATGGATATGGGTATCACAGCAGCCATATGCCGTAGTCGAGCTTAAGAGAGACTCTTTTTAAGTAAATGAGTTTTGTGCGGTTTCCCGAAAAAAAATTTTATGGTCCGTTGTTTTTTCCTGAAAGCACTGTCACGGGAATCTCATATCTACATATGTTGCAGAACTGGCTTTTCCTGCAGTTTCCGCAGATTCCCCTGATTTCATTTTTCAGTTATACAGAGCACTATTGCACTGGGACTTGAAAGTTCGAGCATTCGAACAGAGCTTCTGCACTGATGGACCGACAGTGAAAGACCTGCTGATTGGGCACTATACTACTGGCTACCAAGGTCACCCGATTTCACTGTCTATGATTTTTCTTGTGAGGGTTTGTGAACAATTCAGTTTATTTGCTGTCCCTTCGTACAACAATGGACAAACTTTGAAATTGCATTATGAAAGCATTGACTGCCATTACACCAGACATGCTCACTAATGTATGGGATGAGTTTGACTGTGTATGCCGTACATTTGCAAAGGGGTATATTGGGCATTTGTGATAGTTGTAAGCAACATTTTATTGTCACACATGTATTTCACTCTGTACCGCATGGTTCCCTGTTCATTAATTGAAATGATTTAGCCTTTGGAAATTGAATGGTCTTTTTTGAAACAACTTGTATACTCTGTTTGAAAAACAGTCATAGATTATAAATTTTAAAATGCTTTTTGAATATGCATGCTGTTTGTAATATGTAATTAAATATATTAGAAATCAAGGCATAAATTAGTTTCTTTTCTCATTTAAGAATTATATGTTCAGTTACAAGTGCAGAAATTTTTAGGTAGCTTAAAATGCCTTCTTTGCAGTGAAAACAAGTATTTGGTAACCAAATACTATTGGTTTGTGGAACTTTTATTAAGGAACAAAGTTGACAATTTTATGGCATGGCAGCAGCCATTTAAATGCTATAGTAAAATAAAGGCATGTGTAAACATTATTTACAGTGCTTTTAAACCTGATATTCACTTTTTTTGTTGTGTAAACATGTGTTTTGTGCAAATATGGATTGCTTTATAAATAATAAGTCACTTTATTTGAGTTAATTATTTCTCGCGAAAAACTGTCGTGAACCATAAGTCTTATACAATAAATAAATTAACTGTATTATTATTATTTGCTTTAATCAATTCAGAATACTTATCAAAAATCAAGTTACACAAATGATTCATCACCAAAATGCATAAGGCATGAGGAAGATTTCACAATTACATACCCTTTGGTCATTAAAATGTTAAGTTAAAAGGAATACTAAAATATGCATAAAATCAGTTGACAATGGGGAACAGTGAGAGCTCAGAAGGAGCCTACGAAAGTCACTGGCCCTTGATAACACAAACAATACATATTTAAAAATTACCCTAAATCATAAATGTATCATTACATTTAGAAAACTCTACAAAAACTAAAAACATTTCAACTCATGACCCACCTGCTCAATGCCCTTTGGTCTTTGTTAGCATCCGCCTAATCGATAATGACGCAAACAATCACAGTTGCAGAGCTGGAGAAGTGACAAAGTTACAAGGAGTAGGTAATGCAGCGAGACCAAGAAGTGTACAAAAATGGTGCCAGCTGAAGGCTGAGCACGAGCTCAAATAAACTGCCATATGGGACTATCATGCATGCGCAAAGGAGGGGAGCCACAACGAGGAAGCAAACACAGAGGAGGGGTAGGGAACTGAGTCCTGACCGCAAGCGGACTGCTGACCTCGCAACACCATATCTATAATTTTTTACACTGTAAATAGTAAAAAATATATATTCTTGTTTTATACAATTAATATCCTTGTTTCATCTCATTTTGGTTTTAAGGAAAAATTGTCAGCGAGTAATGCAGCATATAAACTCACTAATGATATTCTAATGGCACTCAATGGATGCAAGTTTTCCTTGGCCATCTTTTGTGACTTATCCAAAGCATTTGATTGTGTTAATCATTCCATACAGTTGGAAAAGTTGAGTTATTATGGAATAAGAGGGACATTTGATAAATTATTAACATAATACCTTGAGAATAGAACCTAACAAGTTAATTTGAAAGACACTTTGTCTTTAAATAAGGTTGTGAAACATGGGCTACCACAGGACTTGTTTCTCTTGTTTATAAATGACTTTCCCCTGTTTGTAGGTCCAGAAATGTCATCTGTACGGTTTGCTGATGACACCAGCATGGTCTTTTCGGGAAATTCTATGCAGGAATCTATTTATTCTACTATCACTGGTTTCCAAAAGTTAAATTATTGGTTTTAGACCAACCTACAAAATTTAAACCTGGCCAATTCTGCATTCATGCATTTTGTTGTTAGAAATAGTGTTATTAATATTGTAAGTAATTTTTCTTAATGATTAATTTGCAGGAAGTCACCTAGACTAAATTACTTTGTTTAATTATTTATTCTACTCTGAGTTGGAAAGAATATATCAACTATTTAACATCAAAGCTTAGTACTGCATGTTTTGCTCTCAGAAATATAGTAAATGTACTTGGATTTGAATCAGTTAAAACAGTTTATTTTGCATACTTATATTCATTGGTTTCTATTTGATGTTATTTTTTGGGGTAATTCTGCTGCAAGTAATCAAATTTTTAAATTAAAAAATCAGGCAGTATAAATTATTAGCAAAAAAGATACTTTTTTTTGTGTAGAGGATTGTTCACAAAATTTAAAATATCTTAATCCTGACTTGTCGGTACATATATTTGCTAATGTGTTTTATTACAGATAATCCTAATAATATTGTAAAAAATTAATGTTTTCACAGTTATAATACCAGAAGTGTAAATAATATAAATAAACCCTCTGCCCGTCTGAAAATGTTCCAGAAAGGAGGTTTATATTAAGCTGTTTGTATTCTTAATAAACTGCTTTTTTTATATTTTTTTTATTAGAAATTTTTATATTCATGACAGTAAAGTTTTCAAAATTAAATTAAAGCATTTTCTAATAACTTACTTATTTTACTCTGTTGGTGAATTTTTTGGACACGAACACAAAGCTTTAATTAATTTTTTAAATGTGTAATGCAGTTTTGTTGCTCTTATTTATGTAGATGTGTTCTCTTTTATTTTATAAGATGTATGTTGCTCTGCATATTTATATGTTATCCTTTATTGTTAAACTATTTATGACAAATTCTGTAGCCTTATTGTTATGCTATAATGGAAGGCTCAATAAAATGCAATAAAATATAAAATAAATAAATATAAATATAACATCCAGTGTAAGTTGCTTTTGCTTAATTCTTGTGAGAATGTACTGATTACATTCACATTATTTTGTTCATTCTCAACAGAGAGAGTGCTGCTTTTCAAAAGGCTTAAGAAATATTTCAACTCGTGAGCAAGTGGCCATCGTGAAAGTATCCATGCTGCTTGAAGATTTGGGGGTGCAGATGATGTCAGATGATCATGCTAGAAGAAAATTTGCAGGTTTGTCATCTAAAATAAAACAGTTTTAAATAAATTTAGATGTTTTAAAAATAACAATTTCATTTAATAATTTTTTACATATTGTTACAAGACACTTGAGTGGCGTATCTGAGTTCGTGAGGGATGAAGTTCTTAATAAAAATAAAAAACTAAATTTGATTTTTACTTTATTCACACAGGTATTATTTACAGCTTTAAATAATCTATCTCCACTATTACACTTTTTATTTCTCAGTGAGTGCAATATTGAATGTCCATTTCAACTCTTAACACCCCTCTCTATTTCTATTTGGTTATTGTCAGTTAACTCAACTCATCACTAACACATGTTGCGTCTGTCTGTTGCCATAACTTTTTAATGCCTTTCACTAATGCATCCATTCCAATAGTCCAGCCTGCCAGTCACTCTCTTCATTGCTCTGTCTGATGTTCACAGTCACAGATTTTCCTCCCGCTGGTCACTTCCAGCACTACTCATTGCTCTTCTAGCTCGTCGCACAACCACCCAGACTTCCATTCTCATAAACTCTCCTACTCTTAGGCCCGACATGCTTTTATAGTAGCTGGCTTTGACCTGAAAAGTTTGCAGCACCCCAAGTCACGCTGAGAGAAACTAGGGCAGTACACCACTAGAAAATTCTTCAGATAAATGCAGAAATTCAATCTGCTGAAGGTCAGAAGCGCGCGAGTCACAAAAGGTTTATCACATCACTAGGTGGAAGAATGAGTGGCGGCACACTTTGTAAGTAAAAACCCCGGTAGAAATATAGCTTATCTGCCATTCAAACTATCCTTAGTCACTTGCCGTCCACTATCACGTAACTTCTATGTCCTCTTCCGCTTGCTCGAGTGGGATGGGCCAAGGTCAACGCAGACCAGCAACACGCAACAATATGAAATAATAAATTAAGAATTAATAATTGTGCTGATATTGATGAGAGTCACCCATGGCAGTAGTTGTGTGAGGGGATGCCCCAATCATAGCTTTTGTGCTAGTTTTCATTCACTAGTAGGATGTCCAGGTGGCAACATTCACAGCATTTAGGTGATGTTATTGATATTGTGTTCGAAGGATCTCATTTTTCACATTTTACAACAGGCATTGTAAGAGACCAAAATTATTATGTGATTGCCCTGGTGTGGAGCTAGTTCTTGGTATTGCAGGGTCCACCATGATTTGCCAAAAGTATTTCCAACAGTATGTTTCTTGGGGGATAATCTTTTGTCAATCATTCACACCAACAGTTGAGAATACATCCGTGGATTGACCAAGGTACAGGAATACTAATTCGTTGGTATAGTTATCACTCTTTGATCACGGAAATGGTTTTACAAGGGAGACAAGTTTCAAGTATTTGTAATGATGGGGGTGGGGTGGAGATGTTTGTGCGGCTCTTAACAATGAGGTCTTGACAGCTGATGAAGGTGAAATGAAGTGGATATGGAGAAGTGCTGGAATGCAAGGGTGGGGGAAAGGTGAGATCCCAGAGAAAACCCATGAACCAGCAGCATTGTGTAACACAATTCAAACGTGTAAAAATCCAAGAGTGGCTCAAAATCGAACCTGGTTTGCCTTGGTGGGAAGTCAGTGCTCTAGCTGCTACATCAACCTCAGTCCCCTGTGATGAGATTTTTTCGAATGGACTCTTTCCTCACACTACTTTAATTTGTGTATTCACTCTCTGTGTATGTGGTTCCTGAATGAAGAAGGTGTTTTGTAATTCATATACACACTTTGCCGGACAGTGAACAATTGAAAGATCATCACTATCAAATTTACCCCATGCCATCTTGAGTTCCAGTAATCTTTGGGGGTGGCATGCACTACTTCCAGGAGCCAAGTATTCATGCTCCCACTCACATGGTTTGTTGGCAGTTGTCTACATAACAGTTTATTGACCAAATTATTGAACATTACGGCCTGCCGAGACAGGCTGATGTTTCCAAGAATTTAGTCACAATGGACATTCTCTATGTACAATAATTGCAAGTCACAGGTGATAAAACACTACTGGGCGGGCAGACAGTACAGCTTGTGTACAGGTATGTGCAGATGTCCCTTCTGCATGCGTAAATCCACCACTCTAGTAATGCCATCCCTTCCAGATGACCCTCGCAAAGCACCAGCCCAGGGGTGATACACGTTGTTCTCTAACCAGAACTAACACTCCTACAGTTATGGTTGCTGGATTTGCCACTTCCCCTGGAGTTGCAGTTGCTTCAAATATTCTTAATATCACCATGTCCAGAATTGGTTGGCTAGCACACGTATTATTTTCCATCTTCTGGTAAAACAGATAGGCCATCGTTAACCTCTTCATATGGTTGGGGTACAGCAACAAGAGTCCTTCCGATGAGGAAATGTCCAAGCATGAGTGCTATCGTATCACAGATCAGAAGAGACTGGCATCAGGGGCCGTGAATTTAGGACATCCTCAACTCGAGAGTGGTAACCATCATCAGTTTCTCAAGTGTCAGAACTTGAGTGCCAATTGTTCTCCTGAGATGGTATGTGGTTGATTTAACTGCAGCTTATGGTCCATACGGTATAAGAAGGCCACTTTCTGACAGTCAGTGAGTGGCAACTTAACGTTTACGAAACAAACAAAGTGCCATTTATAAAATCCTGTATCAGCTGATNATCACAAAAGCAGAAAATACGCGGGTAAGAAAGAGTTCTTACATTTATTAATGCATTTTATTTTACAAGGACACAAAACAATGGTTGTTAGTGTTAAAAACTAAACTTCGTGATAATGTAGTTATGTATAGGTGTTCAAAATGAAATTTACAATAGAACAATACGACGCAGAAAAGTTTTCTGAAGTTGTGCTAACTTCAGAAAGATTTTTCACGTTGTATCTTCCCTCTCCAACCTCGCTTTCAACACGTCCTTGATATTTATTCGAAAAGGATATAAAAATATTGCGTAATATTGTTGAATTATTTTTTCTAATAATTTGACGAAACGATACGAATTTGAAATATATTTCCAGCCCGTAATCTAAGAACAATCAACTTAAAAAAAATACGCCATCTGTTATCCAAAAAAAGTGACTCAAACTTCGCCGTGACGCGCTGTGCGTGCAATCTCTCGGATATTATGCGAGGTATTACCAGCCAGAAATGAACCTCTTTCCGCGCGATATAAAACGAATTTACAAACAAATGCCAATAGTTATATTTTTCCACGAGCTCTGCATAATTTTTAAAGAAACATATATTTCATCTACAACGATTTGGAGTAAGTCATTTATATTCGGCCGGTAATCGTTCGTCTACGTAAATTATACGCCATATTGTTCTCTCGAAACCCATCCCCTTGTTTCCGTAGGAAGTGAGACAAACTGAATCGTTTTTAAGCAATTCTAACGTTATTCCATGTCACATATTTCCAACTCGAATATATTAGCTATAACGTCCAAAGTGCGATAATAGATACAACAGACCGTCTCGCAAATGTTAACCCAAATTCACTATCTCGGACAAATTAAAAAAAGAGTTGGCAAATATTCAATTATTTGCAACATTTTATATTCTTACTTTTATAACCTACTTATTTTTTATATTCTTACTTTTATAACCTACTTATTTTTTTAGACAGATATCTGTCCTAAAGTATCTTAAAATTTGTTTGCATACAGTAGAATGGCAAGTGGATTAGCTGACAGCGTGTTGATAAACAATACAGCCCTGACTTGACGGACCAGCTGATGGCGGAAGGATACATAGTCACATGTAGTCAGACGTAAACAGTGGCGCTATTTTCGCAGACCTGTCAGAAAATGGCCTTCTTATACAGTATGGACTATACCACAATCCTCCCTGTGAGGAGCTGCAGAAGGCAGGAAATGAAAACTGATTTCATGAGCCAAGGAGAAGTTTTCCAGGAGCAAAGATTTGAGTAACTGCTTGAAGGTCTGATAAAGTTGCCTTGAATCACCAATAAATTTGGACCACAATCAGAATACAGTCCAGTACATAAACCTCTTCTTGACAAATTAAGTAAGAGCAGCAATGAAACTGTCTGTAATCAGATCATTTATAACTTCAGTGTGGACAGCTGTAATGGCAAAACAGATGAAGATAGATAGGTATGCCTTCTGTGTAGCACGACGAAGTTTATTGACTCAGATGGAGGTTGGTCCAGCATAGTCTATTCCAGTCCACTCAAAAGACTAGCAGATGTGACTCATTCAGTGGGTAAATCAATATTGGGAGCAACATGCACACTTGTAAAGACCCTAGGCCAGATGTATGATATAGCTGACAAAATCTAAAATTGTTGACTCACAAGAAACTGCAGTAGTTGTGATGGAGCATGTATGTACTTCAAGTGATAATAGTCTACCATGTCTTCAACAGTAGTATGGTCTTTTGGCAGTATGATAGAGTGTTTTGTGGAGTACTCAACATTTGCATTTGACGAACGACTGCCCAGTCTGAGCATACCCCGTTGATCCAAAAATGGTGTCAAATGCTGTAATAGTGTGAAACTTGGAATCATTTAAAGTCATCTTGGAAACACACTTTTTGGATACATCTACACACTAAAGAAGTTGCTTGTTCCAATTCAACAGAAGCTAGGATTTTACTGCTAGGAGGTTTCCTTTGGCAGTATTTTACAAAGCACATAACATAACCCATGACCCAAAGAAGTTTTGACTAAGACAAGAATTTCTGTTATAGTGGAAGTTCTTCAGGAGGATCATATGTGCTCACAAGAAATAGCTGGGATGACTTCAGTTCTGAGATATCTGAAATCTCATTCACAAGGGACAGTGGTCATTAGTCGGGTGGGTTCATTAATCGTTGAGGTCCATGCCAACAGAGGGCATGAAAACTTAAGTTCATGGGGAAGCAGGCTACGAGAAGCACAATTGCAGGATTGTATGTGGAAACAACATGTTTCCAACACTTAGGAGGAATCCATTCCTTGATTTGAGCAACCCAATTTGTGACAGAAGTTTTTAACAGGTAGGGCTGAGTCTTGATACAGGTGAGAGCTACACTAGAGTCAGTCCAGGCATGACTGGCAGTACTGTAAAATATTGGGTGAGAAAGGCTTGACAATAGTGCATCAGTTTTGCCAAGAAATGAGCACCACACAGCTCAAGTAGAAGTGAAATTTTTTTTAGTGGAGCTACCTGAGATTTGGCTAGTAGAAATATGTTCACATTCCCATGAGCTTCATTACTTCTCAAGTTCAAGACAGCTGTGTAGGCTGCTCAGATGCATTTGCATCAGGACAAACAAAATGGGGTAAACTAAGGGTTTCAAGATGGACAATTACCTTAATAAACTGAATCCACTTCTCTCGAGTTTGTGATGGTATGGGATCGTCCCAACCGAATCCTTGTATCCACGACAACTGCTTCAAAATTTTTGTCCCCAGTGGAGACGACGAACTCATGGGATCATAAACGTGAGCTATCTCTGACGAATCCAAGCATTTGGTTGGGATGCCACTACTGATATTTAAATGATAAGAGAAAACATCTGTCTCTGGACTCCATTGAAAAATCAAAATATTCACTACAGACTCAGATGAGAAGTCAAGCACATGCTCTCACAATGAGGTATAGGAATGTCATCCAACAACTGGGACTGGTTACTTGACCATTTCTAAGTTAAAATCCACCCTGTCGTAAGAGTTCAATCAACTGATTCTTTAGCACAAGTGCTTCCTCCACCGATTATGTACCAGTCACAATTTCATCTACAAAATTATGATTCTGAAGAGCATTTTGTGCCAGAGGATAACTGAGACCCTCATCAATGGCCAACTGGTACAAGGTACAAATTGTCAGAAATGAAGATGGTGTGAGTCCATAGGTTACATTATTAATTTTGAACACTACACACTACAAGTGGGAGAGAGAGGTCTTTATAGCACAGAATAAACTAATATGGTCAGTTATACTCATGGATCAGAATCTGCAGATACATTTGCGTTATGTCACAAGAGAAAACAACATTACAGAGTCTGACTCTAAAATTTATATCACATATTTCATTCTGAAACTTTGGTCCAGAGGGAAGAGTACAGAGGAATACATCATTTGAAGTTCTGGCGCTACCATAAAAAAAAACCCCAAATTTAGTGGTTGAACTAGCCATTTTATACACACCATGGTGCGGGATAAAGCATTCAGAGGTTTCTCGACTTTCTACGTGTTAGGTAGATACAATGTAGGGTTCCATATGACTTGAAGTAGTATAATCAGCCATGAAGTCCTTATAAGTTGTTTTTGTCTCGGGTTGAGATGCAAGTTTTAGCACTCCCCAACAAACAATCTGTTTTCAGTATTTACATATGAATTTCCGATTGACTGTCCCTCAGATTTGACTGGGAGTTGAACTTTGCATCTGCCAGATTCATCTCGAGTGTGAGTGGTCATGAAATGAATCTCACAGAAGACAGCATCTGGTTGTTTTGCATCTACATGAGGGGTTTCCTCAGTTTCCCAAAATTGTTTGAGAATCAAGCCTAGTGAATCTTCAGTTCCCGCAACATGGAAATCAGCTCCTAATCGGAAAAGCACTCAGTTCAGGGTACTCTAAGGAGCATCCATCCAAATTTATACTCTACGACAATAGGCATGTGCTGACAGTTCATGTCACCCACTCATACAAACTCGTGCATAAACATCAGCATCCAGCAAAATGTCAAAGGGACCAGATTTGTCAAATTGAGGATGAGCTAATGGAAGAGACCCAAGTTGGGTACGAACACATGGATGCATAGTTGCCCATGGTAAATTACTGGTGATTTTAGAGACCACAAACAGGGAATGAGTGAAGGAGCACTGTGATACAACAGAGGATTGAATTTTCCAACTGATAGTTCCCTTCAAGTTGATGATACCATGTGCGATACAAAAAACCCTTTCCTTGATGTTTGGAAAAGGTAAAGACAGAACCTTCGCAGCTGCTTCTGTCATTAAGTGTGACTGAGATGCATTGTCCAGTAAGCAGTGCATCTCATGTGGTTTATTGTTGTCAGCATCATATACAGTTAAAGGCTGTTCACGGTAAAGTGAGCACTTTTGAAAGCCCTGATAAATTTCTGCTTTTACCCCATTGGTTGTGTATCTTTCCACGTTACCTATCAAAATAAACACTGCCATGTGACTTTCAGATGGTGTTTACACCAGCTGGCTCATATAACCACTGCATACTCATTAAATAAACAACAACCAATAATAAATCAGCACTATAAACATCAACACGTTAATTTCAGGAAATAATAGGCCTGTTGGTTTGTGAATATTGATAATGTTCACAGATGTTTTTCTGTTTAGACGTAAATTAAATGCCTTTAACTGTGGTCAACACCTTCCGAGGACATAAGAAAAAATATTTGATTTTGGTTGTCAACAGAATAGCAGATTTAAACATTCTTTTTCTTGTTATAAAAACAACGCTAAAACATTTTGAACGTTTAACTTTTAAAAGTGTTACAGCTGAAACGTTCTCGCCCATTAAAGGAAGGCATGCTTTCAGATATTTACTCCTTCATACAGAAGACAACGTACTTGTCAGTCGTTAAAGGACCTAAGAATTATGTTTAACAACATTTACGAGTAGAATTATATTGCATACGTACTTCACAAATACTATGCACAAGCAAATGGCGTGTGTTGCTATTATATTACAAGTACTGTAACGAAAACAATTGTCATGGAACTCAATGGCTGAACAGAATTGATCCAAATTTTTACAGCATACTTCCACAGTAATAGTTGTCACTCAATGCGAGTTTTGTGAAAATTCGTTCAGCCCCTCAATTTTTAAAGCACATAACACTAACTTTTCTAAAGTCGTATCGCTTTGCTTATGAAAAAAATCGCTTTTTGCGTATAAAATTTAAACGCCTTAACAGATATGAGTGTAACTCCACACCAATACTAAAAACACAATACCTAGCTGATGATAATGTATTTGATGAAACTACATCTACACATTTAATGCAGAATCTAATTTTTCCCTATATGACTTACCTTGATGGAAGTAGTGGAAATTTGAACTTACTGTTTGATATATCGGATCATAGAAATTAAACCATTTGGACAGATGTTATAATACTGTTTTAACATATTCCTAAAACTAAAGATATAATTGAAATGATTCATGTGCAGTATAAAACATTTTTATGCCATTATTTTTTTTTAAGAGAGTGACACACGTATCAAGGTATTAACTCTACGATCGTAAGTTCGGAATTGCCTAAATACTAAATAACAAACACATATGTTTATTTAAGCTTTCAGAATTGCAACACATATAAGAAATATAACAAAACACACTTATCTGAAGTTTCTACAAGTTTACTTGAGGTTTAAAATTTATACAGACTTCAATTGCATGAAACACCACAGTTTTGAGGTAGGCATAGTATGTGAAATTTTAAGAATTTCTGGGACAATAAACTAAGTGGAAACACAGCATAAAGCAATGACAAATAAGGCCACTTCACTCAGAACATGTATAAAAATGTTTAATTTAATTTGTACTTTATTTCAGAGATTACAAATAAACATTAGAAATCATGTTAGTCATAAACTGCTGTTGCATTGACACATGAACGTGGACCAGAAGAAAAAACAAAACAATGAAACAGTTAACTTGAAAATTGCATTAGCGAAGTGATGACATGAAAGAGTTAAGAGACATAAATGTGTTACAATCATGCCAAATTTTATTCTTTTTTGCATACAAAAAAAAGAAACTGAATTGCAGATGACAAAAATTCTTAGCTTTACGACTAGTAAGACATTTAAAACATGGAACCACTTCTTGTAGTTCGTTGCAAACTTAAACTGTGAGTATTGCGGTAATTGTTCACATTAAAATATATACAGTTACGGACAGTGTTTTTTTCCATAGGTTGATTTCAAGAGTGCTCATTTTATCGTGAACCATCTATACCAGGGCAGTGGACAGTAACACTGAAATGTGATCATCAGCTAAATAGACACCCACACATTGTTCAGTCTCAACATCAGCATTTAAAATATTATTTTCAACATGTGTCACAGGATTAGGCTGAGACTGACCGTTAACATGATGTTTTTGTTGGCATCAAAAACAGGTATGGGAGTATGGGATGATGAACAGGATGCTACAGTAAGGGTTGTTCCCAGGCAGTTGAAGCAGAGTTTCTTATTGCAAGCTATTGACTGTTTTGCTGGTGGTGAGGCATTAACAAATTCTGAACATTTATACACAGAATGAGTGGCCTGCTGACAGAAAATGTATGGTTCTAACTGGTTGGGCTCAGAATTGGTCACAAATACTGTTTTGGGTGGTTGTGTTACATTACTGGTTTTTGGAGAGATGACCTTGTCGGATACGTGATTGGTGCTTAGTTTGACACCTACATTAATGGCACGTTTCATAGTAGAAACCTTTGCATGCAGAAAATCTAAAGTTTGGAAACCTTGGGCGTATCATCAGTTTGCTCTGCACGTGAACTTTCAAAATGAGTGCGCAGTTTCATGTCCAACTTTCTTATCAAGACTGTGATAAGAACAGGATTTTCACCAGTTGCACTACAACCTTATCCCTCAAGGGCCTATGCAGTTTCATTGAACATGCTGCCAAAATGCCTGACAGATTTGTGATTTGTGGTATTGACAGAATGCAAAGAATTCATTGTATATACAATGTTTTCTACTTTCTCAAATTATTTTACTGATATGGAAAAAGTTCCCATGTCACAGGATGATTCTCAAAAGAAATTGGGAGATTTTTCACCAATTGTGAAGCTTCTCCTGTGAGGCAACCCATTAAACCTTGGAACTTTTCAACATCAGCCAGGGAATGATTACTGTGATTGGTGGTCCGATAAAACTGCGAAAATATTGGCCGGTCTTCCCACTGACCAGAGAAAGTAGTAGGCAAATTGATTTTGGGAAACCTTACATTTGCAGATGGACCGGCAACAGGTGAAGTTGATTCACTCTGAACAACATGCTTACCCAAAAACGAAGCCATAATATGAGTATCGGGCAGTAAAGTAAATAACTCATTATGTTAAGAGGTTGAAACTTTTTCATCCAAGTCTTTAGAAGGTTGGTTTGTTTGTAGCAAGTTGTCACTTACTGAATTTACAGTAATATAAATCACATCAAGTTGTATGCCGAATGCATTTGCCTCACGTACAATTTCCACAGTAACAAGTGGTGCCTGTATTCGCTCGTTGATGTGTCGTAATTTAGTTTCCTGAAGTTTCAGTTTCAGTAAAAATGCCTTAAATCCCATGTAAGGTATTAAAATGAAGCAAAAAGGCAAGCACTAATAACGGTACAGAGATGATAAAACTGTAAGCTTTTGTGTTACAGCCTAATGCTAGGTTGTGTAGATCTGGTTCAGCAGCAAAAGTTGAAAACCAAAGAATAAAACTTAATATGTTGAAACACTATTTGGGCCTATTCTTGCTAATTACAGGATGCAGAAAGCAACAAATACAACTGAGAAAAAACAATGGGTAAATTACTCACCTACATGGTGAAAATAACATGAGACTGAGTGGATAACATCACAAAAAAAAAGTAACACAGCAAAGTCAGTATTTCATGGTAGCGATCACCAAGATGTCAAATCCATTGTAAATTATGAGATGAGACAGTTATCTTGTTTCTTCACATAATGTCTGAACAGCGAGTGGATTTCTTTGGTGACATCAGTATTTTAATCATGTGCACAGGAGATTACAATTATGTTGCACACATAATTGAGTGATGAAACAACTCATAATCGCCGATCAGTTTCACATGTGAAGCAACCAAACCTGATGGACCAAAAATTCTTTGTAAAAATTATATATAAACTTTGCCTGACAACCAACAATTGAGAGATTGTCACTACAGTGGACTCCATAACTATTGTTTTTAAGGGGACTGTCAAAATATTTTCATACATGCGAGATTTCAGTAGATGGGTTCTGACATGTACATCAATAAAATACAATTTCTGACTTTATTAGACTTGACTTTTGTTATAGTTAGAGTTGTATATTATGTGTGAAAAAATTTAGCTAGAAAACACAATAAAAAGGGAATTTTGTAAAAAAAGTATTACTGTATCAGTACTACTGTAAATAATATATTTAAAAGCATTTCATCTCANAAAAGGGAATTTTGTAAAAAAAGTATTACTGTATCAGTACTACTGTAAATAATATATTTAAAAGCATTTCATCTCATCTTATTTAATTAAAGACCATACCATCTCAAGTTATCATTTATAATTGACCTAAAACTTTCAAACCCTCTGAAAATGAAAATAATATGACACCGAATACAAGTCAAATTTTGAAAAACCCATGTGCACTTGATCAACTNAATATGACACCGAATACAAGTCAAATTTTGAAAAACCCATGTGCACTTGATCAACTGAGAGTCCGTGGAGAGATTATCGATTGGTGAGTGTGTTGACGGCAGTCAGACGGTGAAGGAGAAGCGGCGGGAGAATTGAAACAATCTACCCCTCCAAGNCTGAGAGTCCGTGGAGAGATTATCGATTGGTGAGTGTGTTGACGGCAGTCAGACGGTGAAGGAGAAGCGGCGGGAGGAGTGAAACAATCTACCCCTCCACACTGCTACATTGCAACACCTTGCGCGCATGACACATGTCTGTCTTTTAAAGTCATTAATTATATTTCACCGCAAAAAATCTTGTAATTTTGTGACAGAAATAATAAATAAGGCGATTAAAATTTATGTCTTCACAGTCTTGAATAATTAATACTTAAAAACCACGTCCTCTGCTTTTCCAGTACATACACCTGTCGCTAGTGACGCTGCACTCACGATCGGTGCCTATCCTTTATTAGACGTCTAAAGATGTTGAATAGGCCCTTACATGATATCAGTTTATTCAAAATATGCTGGTCTATTGAAATAAATTTATATAAATCCTACTATTTCCCTGCAGGAAGTTATTGAAAATGAACTTTACTCTTGGCAATACAAGTCGCCCAATGTTCAAACAATTTTTGGTGCAAGGAGAAGTCAAGTATATGCTTTTGGGCATATAATTTTATTTGCAAAGATTCTGTCCATTGAGTTAAATTAATATTTTGTTTTAAAATCATGTTGATTTTATGCCAGATACAATTAAACACTAACTTTATGGGAAAAAACAAGTTTTAATTTCAAAAGAAAATATCTTTGCAAATAATAATTCCTTGTTAAAATATATTGCGTTACATTTTCAGGTGAAACCATTTGCTTTGAAATACTAGTGATGATAGGTGCAACTATTTTGAGCAATGGATTATCTTAATAAAATTTTTACAATCGCCAGTCGCACTTTACTTGTTCTGCAGCCAGCTGTGTAAGGGGTAATGGCCAAAAGAGAGGACGCACATTTTTTTTTGCTAGACAACAGTTTCCCCTCTCGAAGGCATGTAAGTGGAGGAAGAAAGGTGTATGACTGAGAGAGACAGAAAGAGGGGAGAGAGAGAGAAAGAGAGGATGCTAGGATGCCACAATGGTTGCTAGGTAACCGCTTCCCCTTTTGTTAAGCATGTAAGGGGAAGGAGCAAACCAGACTTGCACCGCGCTGCAGAGCAGTGATAATCGGCGGCGCACGGGACGTATTTCATTTCTGATTCCTAGACATTTGCGTAAACAACCAGCTTAAAAAAGATTGTTGCTGGAAACTTAGGTGACGGGATTGAAATATATTTTGATTGACGCAATATCCGATAAATGATACATTATTTATATAGGAGTTTTGCCGGGACCACTGAAAATTGACTCTGTATACAGTTTATCAGCACATGCATTTTCGGTACAAGAGTTCACTGTAGTAAACTTACCCAGATACCATCTTGAGTTCTACTGATATTAGGGAAGTGGTGTGCACTACTTCCAGGAGCCAAATATTCATACATCCACTCATGTGGTTCGCTAGTGCGTGTGTACACAACAGTTTATTTACAAAAGTACTGAGCAGAAGGTAGTAATTAAAGCATGTCACAAAGTGTGAATAGGATTTGCATTGCCAGTGGAAGTGAAGTGAGTTGGAAATCAAGCAGTAATGGAATTCAGTTGTGGCGAAGTGGGAATAATCACAAGAAAACTCACCAGCCAATGTAACATCCTATTTTTTCCTCACAGGCAAAAGTCTGGGATTGACCCTGCTGGGAATTGAATGTAGTTTAGCTGTGATGTGAATATTTGTTTTTGATAGGGGAGCAGTCAAATAAAATATCTTGCTGAACAAGACACAAGCAGTGATAAAATACTGGTAAATGTCACAAGTAGTGGTAGTGTTTCTGCCAGTATTGCTGATAGCAGTAAAGAAGTGGTGATATTGGTGAGTATTAGAGGTGGCAATGTAGAGAATGTTGATCAATAGTTCAGTGATAACATGTTGGAAGTGGTTATGACCCAGGTAGCGAAGTTTGGTAATGTATCTGGTTTAAGAATATCATGCTCGCATAAGTTTGAGGGAATATTCCAATTTCCAATCTTTTACATAATGTACAGTCACTCGTACTTCTGCATATTTTAAAGCTACCTAATACTGTTGTACTGTAAATCATAGTTTAAGGTGGTTTGTAGGAAATACATGTTTCGTCTGTCATTTTGTAACTGACTCTGTTGCACAGAATACAGTGAGGAAAAGGCTGTTCCAAATGAAATTGAAGTTTCCAAGATTGTTGAAGAGCTGGAGGAATGGAAGGAGAAGCAACAAGAGATTTTCAAAGCAGAGGTATGATGCTAATTAGTTTAATTCAGTCCTCTTTGGTCATTTAGAATGCTAGAAATAATACAAATAGTAAAAAGAGTACAATTCAATTTTTGCTTGAAGAGAATACACTCTGGGATANTTTGCTTGAAGAGAATACACTTTGGGATAGGTAGGTTTGACATGGCAGTCACGTGAACATAGCTTTTCTCTCACCTCTGTCTTCAGGATTGCCATACATGACTACACTAAAACCATTTACAGTGAATTCTTGATTATTCATTTTTCAGTTGACCAACAAGAAAAATTAAGCATGTGGGAAAACGATGAATGCGGATTTGTATTTTAGACATAAAAAATATTGTGCATAACCTAAAAATGCATTTTTGTTTAAACTAACAGTCTAAAGATGTTATTAAAACAATTTGTTCTAGTCAATGTATGATAATTTATTGACTTTAAATGAAAAACTTCAATTTTTGAAATTGAAAGAAATTTAATATTTATTTATATTAATATTTTTGTTCCGTGTTCCTTTGTTTGCCGAGCCATGCTCAATCCCTCGGTTAAAATTACCACAACTGAATTATATGCAACAATTTTTGCGATCATTACTTGCCCAGTCTTTTCCAAACCCTTACAATTCTAACCAAACATGCAGCCGATGGTTTCCGATAATAATCACACCCTTCAAAATACCACCACTGCTCTAACCTCATTATAATTTCATTTACAATAAAATAGATCGTTGAATACAGTATCAAAGATTGTGTGATTCATTCTCAATATCGCCAACTTATGAATGCAGTAAATACGTAGGAAGAAGAAGAGTAGCAATATATACAGTAGAATCCCGATAATTCGTATTGTCAAGGCACTGAATGTTAAATATGAATTATCGAGATATTCAAATTAGTGGAATTATCAATAATCGGGAGCAAAAAAAGAAAAAAATACATAATAACGAGATTAATGCAAATTTGCATTAATATGTAATGATAAACGCATGGCTACATATTACGTATACATATGTACTTTATATATAAATCAATAATTACGTCAATAAAAAACACATTAAAAATTTACGTTTAAAGAAAATCTGTAATTTTCTTTTGGGGCAAGTCTTGCAGACGGGTATTGTCGATGACTTTGTCAAGCATGTTCAAAGCACAAAATACTTCATCGCCAATGTCTGATTTCGCCAAGAAATAGCGCACGTTGTTGATGTATTGGTTAGCCAATTTAGGTGTAATTGTCAGCACATTATCTTCGTCATCACCTACACCATCAATGTCTTGAGATGGAGTCAAAATTTCGTCATCAGTTAGAATCCCCGCTACCGCTAGCCTATCGTCAAATTTGACGAAATCTTCAAACGTTATAGAATTTTCTTCATTTTGAGGAAGATGATTCCAATTCACAGGGCATTCTAAGTCTTGTTCAGTAACTGCTGATGAAAGTTCCACCTTCGTGAATCCACAGCACGAAAACCGTTTTTTATTGTGCTTTCGCTAACACTTTGCCACGCCTTGTGAGCAATGTTCATAGCTGAAAATAAGGTGATTTTATGATCCTCCCCATCCTCGATGCTATCAAGGAGTTGCATCACTACTTCCTTGCGGTAAAAGGTTTTGAACGTTTTAATTATGCCCTGGTCCAGAGGTTGCAGATTAGAAGTAGTGTTGGCAATAAAAAACACAACATTAACATGACTGAGCGGTGGGGTATTGTTGTGGGCCATACAATTATCCTTGAAAAGTAGAATTTTTCGCTGCCTTTTCTCCATATAAGCATTCACTGATAGTATCCATTCCTTGAATCATTCGCCCGTCATCCACGCTTTTTTTGAAACGTGCTATCCAGTTCGGAAAAGTTTTTATGTTTTTAAAACATCTTGTTTTGGCTGATTTGCCTATCATAAGCTGTCTTAATTTCTCAGATCCATCCATGTTGGCGACCAACAATATGGTTACACGTTCTTTATTTTTTTTCCGCCATGACACTTTTCTTTCTTAAAACACATTGATCAGTTGGGGAGACACTTATAAAATAACCCTGTCTTATCTGCATTAAAAATGTTATTGGGTTCATAAGAATCGATTATTTCTCCCAATTCGTCTTTCCACTTAGAACAAACGTCGGCCGATACACTCGCTTTTTCAACTCTAAGCTTCTTAAATTTTATGCTGTGCCTTTTTTTAAACCTATCAAACCAACCATCACTCGCATGAAAGTCTTTAATTCCTATTTTTTCTGCGAAAACTTTTACTTTTTCTCTTAAAATGTGTCCTCCAACTGGTACATTCGAACTCTGTGTTTGCGCAAACCACTTTTTTAAATTGTCTTTTAGTTGTGGATACTCACCAGTCTTAAAGCGCAGACTTTGCTGTCCGATGTCTGAGAAGCGATTTTGCCCTTGTTCTTCAGAATTGATGTTATTGTGGAAGGAGGAACGTTATAACGTTTGGACACGTCTATTTGTTTATCACCACCGGCCACGGCATTAATGATTTCTTTTTTTTTCTCTACTGGAAAGACACTTATTACCTCTTTTCGGAGGCATTGCTAAGACCGAACTGACTAACTTTTCACTCGCTCTGCTCCTTTCTACCCTCTCATAACTGTAGACCGGACAGCAAGGCGCCTCTTAGTTCTGAGAATCACAGACACATCGCCTCACAGCCTACTCGGAGTCATTACCTGCCCTTCAAACCCTCCTACATCCCTCAGGCTCCATATTGTAAGTAGAAGCTCAGCTGTCACAACGCATGCCATACCCCTTCCCAACCCCTCCCGCAAGGGCCTCCCAGTAGCCACCTGCCTCGAGACACGTGCCAGCCATTAACGCCTGCGGCGAAGGCAGCCAGACCCAAGGGAAGCGGTTACACGTGTCAAGGTTTCCACGGACCTCCACCCACCACCCTGAACAAAACCGCGTTAAACTTGGACATGCAGATGAAATGCCAAGATAGGCTAGCGATTTCCGCCCATAAGGAAATTAAAACACTCGCTAAAGGTGAGAGATACACCAGCAAAAAGGCTGACCAGCTTGGAAGTTGTACCACGAGTCCCCCCNCCCCCCCTCCCCTAGCAAACCGCGTGGAAACTTGGACACACGCCGCGAAAAGAGCTGACAGGGTTTGTCAGTAGCACCGCAGGTCACATCCCCCCATTTTTTTCTGCCAACAAGGGAAGACATGTGTAAGGTTCTAAGGTGGGATGGAAATAGTTTAAAAAGTCGTCTTGTGAGACAAGGAGGGACTCAGTGCTATCCCACGTCGGGTGGAGGCCCGCCGAAGTCCCACGTCAGAATAGTCAGTTGAACCAGTGCATCAGTGCGTCAGTCAGGTGAGTGATATCGCACACCGAGGCCAGGGTTCGGACCCCGGCAGTGTCAACCAGAGACAGTGTTAAGGGGTCAGTCATATCGAGGCAGCCGGAAGCATTGATACTCCGTGCCGGAAGGCACCGGGTGGGGACCCGCCGGTCCCC
The DNA here is from genome assembly GCA_002778355.1 of Clitarchus hookeri. NCBI lineage: Eukaryota > Metazoa > Arthropoda > Insecta > Phasmatodea > Phasmatidae > Clitarchus > Clitarchus hookeri. The sequence continues at coordinate 23,823 of NQII01001398.1, forward strand.
ACGTCGTCACGACGAAGTTAGTTAGTTATGTAGATCAGTCTAATCAAAAGTTTGCTAGCGTCAGTTCAGTCGAGGCCGGGGTTCGGACCCCGGCAGAGGCAGAGTCAGTGAGTTAGGGTGAGTCATATCACCACGCAGAGAGGAGAGACATTGATGTAGACAGTCATCCAGTAACTCCGCTCACCGAGAGGCGCCGGACGTGAGGCAGTGTTAAGGGGTGAGCCATATCGGGACAGACAACCAGTAATCTCCCGCGCCGCGAGGCCCTGGACCAGAGTCAGTTCAGTCAGAACAGTCGTACTGCCAAATTGGGACATGAAACGCATGACCGAACCAGGGAGTCGAATGGTGGCCTCACGAGAGGCACCACGCGAGTAGAAGTAGATGACGCCGGATGGATTCGAAGCACCACAGCGAGACGCAAAGGGCGATACTGAGAACGGAAGGGGAGAGAACACGAAACAGCCAGTCTGACGGCCTGTAAAAAGGCCACCCAACTCACCAGAACACAAGTTACTGCCGGAGTAACACCAAATAGCACAATACAGTTAAGTACCAACATCGTCACTCAGGCACATGCCCCTACGGCGTCGGAAACGTTAGCCAGAGCACCGTAATCAGCCTTTCAGGCTCACACTCGCAGGATCAGTAACGTATGAGTTAATTCTCGGCACAAAGTGCCGGGAATGTATGTATAAATTCCCGGTCAAGTAATCCTGTTAAAACCAAGACGTTATGAAGTTATTGCTTGATATACCCTCAACCTTCAAGGCACCTTATAGTCTGTGCCTGGTAACATTAACTGAGACCCTATGAACCATCCTGCATCACACAGTTGGGGAGTAGCGTCAAGTTGCGTCAAACTGCAAATATAATGTAAGCAATGACGCAATACTTACAGTTAAGTTGGCAGCGAACAATGAGAAGTGCTTCCACATTTTAACGTCATTTTAGTCATAAAGTTAAAAATTGTTTTTACCTGCAATTCAATTTTGTTTTGCTGTGTGCAAATAAGAATAAAATTTGGTATGATTCTAACACATTTATGTTCCTGTTTTATACTGCACGTGAAACATTCCTTGAGTGTTATGAATACGTTAGAACAGAATTATAACGTCTGTCCAAACGGTTTAATTTGTATAAGGCTAACTATCAAACAGTAGGTACAGTGTTAATTTCTACGACTCGCCTTAAAGGTAAGTAATGTGGGGCAAAATTAGATTCTGCATTAAATGTGTGAATACAGTTTCATGAAATGCATTGTTATTGGTTAGATATTGTGTTTTTAATATTGTCGCAAAGTTATGTTTATATCAGTGGTTCATTTTAATGTTATAAGCAAAAAGTGGTTTTTTCGTAAGCAACGCGGTAGGTCTTTAGAAACATTAGTGTTATATGCTTCAAAAACAGCGTGGCTGGACGAATTTTCATGATACTTGCATAAAGGAGGAAGTATACTGTAAAAAATTTGGATCAATTCTGTTCAGTCATTGAGTTTCATGACAATTGTAGGAGACGTGTCCTTAAAGTAAAAGTACTGTTGGGCTGTCGTGCTGTGGGAATTTTTTTTTCAACAGTTGGCAACACCGAGTGGTAGTGGGGGGTCTCCTGAACACGAGCACCGGCAACCCTCGCCAGTAGCAAAACTCGCCTCGTAGTGTCCGTTTCCGTGAAATATGTCAATCAGAAATCCCGCCAAATGCAAGGTGCGCGCTGTCATAAAGTTCATTCTGGCCGAAGGAAATACACTGACAAAAATTTTTGCACGGATCAAAACTGTTTATGGCGAAGGTGCTATGAACCGAACGAACGTGTTTAAGTGGTGTCGTGAGTTTAATGAAGGAAGAACGAATATTCATGACGCAGAAAGGAGTGGAAGACCTTCAATTGTGACCGATGAGTTGGTGAAAAAAATTGAGGAAGCTGTTCATGAAGACCGTTGATTGGCAGTGGATGAAAAATGTCTGCGATGTTTCCACAAATTTCCAGATCTCTGTTACACGAAACAATTACAGAAATGCTGGGATATCGAAAATTGTGCTCAAGATGGGTCCAAAACAACTGACAGAGCAGCACAAATTGAATCGGGTCATTAGCGCTCGCGAGTTACTTGAGCAATTTGAATTAGAAGGTGAGGATTTTCTGAGCTCCGTTGTGACTGATGATGAAACATGTGTGGCTCATTACACCCCTGAGACAAAAAGACAGTCATCACAGTGGCGGCACACTGGTTCCCCATCTGCCAAAAAAATTATGGCAAACGTGTTTTGGGACCAAAAAGGGATCATTTTGATTTATATTTTGCTTCAGGGGGAGACGATTACTGCAACACGATACTGTGAGACCCTACAAAAGCTCAAGAGAGCAATTCAAAACAAACGGAGGGGAATGTTGACGAAGGGAGTGTGTTTGTTGCACGACAATGCCCGCCCGCACACGGCAAACGCCACCAAGGTGCTTTTGAACTCGTTTGGTTGGGACATTTTGAACCACCCTGCATACTCCCCTGACTTGGCAGCTTCAGATTTTCATCTTTTCACCTTCCTGAAGACTCACATGGGTGGTTTCTAACCTATGAGGAGGTGAAACAAGAGGTCTTAAAGTGGACGAAGGAGATGGCGGGAGAGTTCTGTTAGGAGGGCATCAAAAAGCTTGTGCCACGACTTACATCCTGCATAGAACGGGAAGGCGACCACGTGGAAAAATAAGTAACACGTATACCTACAATATCATGTAATTTTGTTTAAATAAATGTTTATTTTTAAATACAAAAATTTAGTACTCTTACTTTTTGGATATTCCTCGTATTCGTTACGGTACTCGTAATTTAATATCAATGCCCACCATTGGCTTGTGCCTAGTCTTGTATTAAAATATAGTGGTGTGAGGTATTTATGCAATATAATTCTACCCGTAAAGGGTATTAAACTGAATTCTCAAGTTCATTTAAAGATTGTTTAAGGCACGTTGTCTTTTGTATGAAGGAGTGAATACACCGTATTATCTAAAAGTGTGCCTTTCTCTAATGGGAAAACATTTCAGCTTTAACACATTTTAAAGGTGAATGTTTGAAACGGTTTGACCAGGGTGGTGACACCGGATAGAGCCTAAAAGTTCTTATTAAGCCCTGACAATTACGTCTCTATCAAAATTTAAGATACATACACACTTGTATAATTTGTAAAGTGAATTGAATTTTGCGCAAAGAAACACAAGTTTATAATTCCAATCACATTTCTTTCATTTGTAAAAGTTTTTTTTCATTAAAAAAGTAATATGGTAACGTATTTATGGTTTACAAAGCTTTGTGTGGTAGTAAATTGGTTTTGGTGGTACCATTCTTATTTGAAACTGTTTGTCCGTTGGGTAGGTTTTGGGTCTTCGAACACTGTTCTTTCGTAATTATTTCAAAGATGTTAAAAACGGTTATTAAAAAAAATTTTTTTCTATGTTTGCTGTACAACAAATACTCATGTTTATCTATTAAACATGTCACCATATTAATATGTATGAAAATAACACTAGTAAAAAAGATTTTGATTGCTTCGTTGCAAAAATTCTAACCCAAAATTAATTGTGGAAATCTTAAACATCCCCAGAAAATACTATTACAAACTCGTGACTTCTAAAATGTTTGACTTAAATTTTTTTACATACATTTTACATGTTTATTGCCACTTAAATGGATTTATCTTTCACAATTGTTTAACAAACTTGCATTATAATGCAGCTATCAATGCCGCCCTGCAGGGACAAAACAAATTTCCTCCTAAACATTTAAAAGAAAAAATTGTATTACGAAAAGAATTAGCTACGTTATACATTAATATGTTTTCCTGCAAATGATTTTCTTTGAGTCCTAAACTGTTTAATAACATTTCTGTGAATTATAACCTAGTAGATTTTACGCTGCGTGGTTGGCAGCAAATAATTCTTTACAGCCCCAAATCTAGCCACCAAATAAGAAGGCCTAACCTGGGTGTGCCAACTCTTTCTCCTTACAAGCTCCTTGGTCTTGGCGTTGTTTTTATAACAGGGAAAAAAATGGTTAAATCTTCTGCATATCTGTTGATGACCTAAATTAAACATTTTCTTATGTCCTCTGAAGTATTTACCACTGATAAAGGTGTTAATTTACGTCTAAACAGAAAAATAATTGTGAACCTCAATGACTTTTCACTAGCAAATATTATTTTCTGAAATTAACGTTTATATCTTAAAAATGCTGATTACAATATTTATTATCTTTTGTTGTTTATTTAATGACTATGCAGTGGGCATATCAACCAGCTGATGTAAACAGCAGCTGAATGTCACGTGGCAGTGTTTATTATGATAGGTTTGTGGAATGATATGCAACCAATAGGCTGAAAGTAGAAATTCATCACGATTTGAAAAGTTCTCACTTTACTGTGAACAGACTTTATGTGAATATATACGCCAGTGTGTGTGTGTTTGAACACGTGTGTGCACACATGCACATATATATTTGGGTAGTAGATATAAATAGCTGACTTTGGCACAAGATTCTAGGAGTTGGGTGTGAGACTTGCCTGCCAACTCGTCTGAGGTTACCGGGGGAGGTCACGGTTAATGGCGTGGTATGGCCATGTTATTAACAAAATGGCCTGTTCACCCCAAAAATTACTTCAGAAATTAACTATATTTGCCATAAATCACTACCAAATAATTTCCAATAAATGGAAAAACGTCCTGAACAAGTCCTCAAATGAGCAAAGCGGATTCGAGGCTCCTCGATGTGCCACTTTGTCCTCAGAGCAGTAAATGCAGATTCTTGGCTCCTAGCCCAGGCCCAGTGGAACTGGCGGATCAGCGGTCATGGGCTCCCTCCCCAATCCCATCTTGCACCACCCATCAACTACCAATTACTACCTCCACCTCTCCCTCTCCCCAATCTCCACCAACCTGCTTATGCCACCCAATTATACAAAATAAAAAAAAATCACAAAAAATAGAAAACAAATTCTAAAAATCGAGGAACATATAACATTATCCCACCCTACCTCAACTCACTCCACTACCATAACCATTACCACCCACTTATCACCACCACCCACCCACTTATAAAAAATAAAAAAAACTGAAAAAAAATTACTTAAAATATTTTAAAAATCGAGGAAAATTTTACATTGATGACTTACACCACCATGTTGGATGTTGGTGACCTTGGTCCCAATAAAATAAAATTGTAAAACAAAATTTATAAAAATTAACTTACCACTGCTGCCAAGTTGGATGCAGGTGATATTGACATTAGGTGACTTTAAAATTAAAAATATAAAGAAAATAATTGCAAAAAAGTAAAAAAAATTGTATAAGACATTGAGGAAAAAATTACACACATAATACGAAAAACCAAGTTGGATGTGTGTGACCCTGAAGGTTCAATTCTCGTAAAGATGGCAGGGCACAGCCACTCCCTGGTATGATGATTAGCAGGTGACTGAACCGCCACCTCTATATTTCTTTGGCTGTATAGCAGATTAATCTGCCAACCCACAAAGCAAAATATTGACTTTACATAACACACATACCCTCTCCCCCCATCTAACCTCTTGTTGCTCCACTTCCCTCGCAATTTACTCACCATAGCTTGACCCTCATCAACATTCACGTGTTACACCAATCCACCACCCAACTCTCCGTTCCATCCCTCTCACTATTAACTCGCCATAGCTTGACACCCTCGCCATTTAATTACCATAGCTCATCCCACAACCATCCACTCTCGCCATCAATCAACCACATGACTCTCCACTCTCGTCACTGCCCGAACCCCAACCCCTCCCACTACCCGCCGACACATAACCCCTTCCACTCACTCCAGCTAATTTTCACTACTCCATCTACTCACTACAGCTTCCACCAATTAGTCAGTTCCACTCCAATCTTGCAAATCAATTGCTATATCTCATTTGTTTACTCACTAAATTTTGACCCCTCTCCCCAACTACTACCATTTCACGCAACCTCCCATCTTCCCCACACTATAATCAATTCAGCAAGCTCTATTTACTCACTACAGTTCAACCCTTTCCACAACACTGCTATATTTCATTGACTATTTTGTCGTGTACCAACCACCCCTCACCCCCATATGACTGACCATTACTAGCTGCCCATAACAAAGGATCAACCATATTAGTTAACAACTGACTCCACCCAGACTGACTCCACCCAAGACTGACTCCACCCAAGACTGACTCCACCCAAGACTGACTCCACCCAAGACTGACGCCACCCAAGACTGACTCCACCTAAGACTGGTTCCTGCAGAGACCAACTCAGCCTAAGACTGGGTCTTGCCTAGACCAGTTCCTGTAAAACTGGCTAGAACAATAGACAACACCAACTAGCGAGACCAACTAACCATACCACCCAAGTATAAAAACAGACAATGACGGTTAATCTCGAAGAGAAGTCACAGAATATGAATCTTGTTGCATAACTCTCTGCACCAAAGTTCTGAAAAAATTTGGAAAATCTTTGCAAAATCATGGCAAATATTTGCAAAATTATCATAAATCATTGTAAAATCTTCACAGATCTTAGCAAATCTTTGCAAACTTCCCAAATTTTTGCAAAACATCTCACTTACAGCTAACCATACCAAAGGACCATACCAGTTGACCAGACCAACGTACCATATAGACTGATCATACGAACAATCCATACCAGCTGATCATACGAACTAACGTACTAGCCGACCATATGAACCATCCTTATCAGCCGACCATATGGATTAAACATTTGAATCATCCATATCAAACACCCAACAAGACTGACTGGGGATACCTATGTGCAATAGCAACCATATGAACCAACCATACCAGCCAAACATACACTCTGACCATACAAACAAACCATACGAACAGACCATACCATCCAGCCATACGATCCAACCATGCCACATCCAGCTATAAGAAAAGATCATACAAACCATCCCAACAAACCAACCATATGAGCCATCCATACCAGCCGACTACTTGAAATATCCATGCCAGTCAACCATATGAACCACTCATACTAAGCAACCATATGAGCCAACCATAAAAGCCAAATATACCAGCTTAAAATACGAACACTGGCCATGCCAGTCAACCACACCCTAAAATGTGCTAACTGCCCATACCACACAGCCATTCTAGTCAACCAGGTTAATGACCATCAAAGTCAGCCAAACATAATGTTGACCAGCCGATCAGTTATACAGACTGACCATTATTGGCAGATCACAACTAAGGTCTATACCAAAAGTATATGCCAGACGACCAGGACAACCAACCATATTGACCATTCATACCAGCCAATGACTCGCTGCACCCAAGACTTGCTCCTTCCGAGTCCAATGCCTTTCAAACTCACTATAATAATGGACAAGACCATCCATCTGTACCAACAGATAATGATGACCAGTCTCAAAAAAGTCGTCTAATAAGAATTTCATAACTAACCTCTTTGCACAAAAGTTCTCAAAATTTTTGCAAATCATTGCCAAACTTTGCAAAAATGTATCAGATCATTGCAAAAACTTTGCAAAACATCTTACCCATAGCGAGCAAACAATGGACCATACCCGCCACCCAAACCAACCGACTAACCAGACCGCCCAACCATACAGACAGACTCTTACTAGCTGGCAATGCCAGAAGACCATACCAGCCAACAAAACCTACCAACCAACTAGACCAGCCAACTACACCAACTAACCATACTGGCCAACGACTGACTCCACCCAAGACTCACTCCACCCAAGACTTACTCTTCTCAAGAATGACTGAGACCATCTCTTGCCAAATATACTAGAACACTTCACAAAAACTTTGCAAATATTTGGAAATCTTCACAAAATCTTCGGAAATCTTCACAAAACCTTTACAAAGATCTTAGGATAAACTTTGCAGATGATTTCACTCCCAACTGACCACAGAAAAACCAACCTATAACTGCTAACCATATTGGCCAACGACTGACTCTACCCAAGACTTAACTCCGCCCAAGATATAACTCCACCTTATACTTAACTCAATGCAAGACTTAACTGTACACAAGACTAGGCTCCACGCAAAACTTGACTCCACCCCCGACTGATTCCATCCCGACTGATTCCACCCCCGACTGACTCCACCCCCGACTGACTCCACCCCCGACTGACTCCACCCACAATTTATTCTGCCCACGACTGACTCTGGCCAAGACTGCCTCCACCCGAGAATGGCTCCACTGGAGAATGACCCCACCCAAGACAGGCTCCTGCAGAGACCAACTCCTGCCAAACTCTCTAGAACAATAAACGAGTCCAATCAGCAAGACCAACCGACCATACCAATCATCCATACCAACAGACGATGATGTCCATTCTCGAAACAAGTCACATAATACCTATTCTCATTCTTAACTCCTTCACGGCAAACTTAATGAAACTTCCCTAAAAAGTCACAAACATATCACTCACTGGATATCATTCAGCGAATCAAGAAGTGAGTATTGGAAATTATGAGAAGCACTTTGTGATTCATGTCGTGAACCAATACGCGAGATACATAATGTTCATCAAAGTATGTTGTGAATAGTGCAGTTTACCGTGGCGAGCGCTATTGAAATATTCCTCAGAGCACGTCACGAGCCATCATATTTTGTAATGCAATACATGGAAGCACTCCCAGAAAATCTTACATGCCCTGTTTGTGCAAGGAGTAGCAGATAATGCATCCTTAATAATGAGGGACTGTTGCCCGATGGATGAAGAATTTTTCTACAACAAAAACCCATGCCGCCTAACAACTGAAGATATAGGCAAAGCTGGCCATATGGTTTTTGTGGTAGAAAAATTCTTCATTCATTGGGCAACAGGCCATCATATGCAAGGATGCATTAGATGCTAACCCTTCTTGCACGAACAGGGTATGTGGGGATTTTCTTGGAGTGCTTCCATGTATTGCGTTTACAAAATACGATGGTTTGTGTTATACTTTGAGGAATATTTTGTAGCTTTTGCAACTGTTTGCGGCATTGTTCGTGAAATAATTTGATAAACGTTACATAACTCGCGTATTTGTTCACGACATGACTCGCACAGCATTTCTCATAATTTTTGATACTCACCTCTCGATTTGCTGCATGATTTTCAGTGGGTGAAATGTTTTACGTATTTTTGCGAAGTTTTTGCAAAATTTTATGAATTATGGTGTGAAGAGGTTAGGAATGAGAATAGGTTGATGTGTGCTGCATATTGCTTTTATTCTAAAGTGCCACTGTCATATCCTTGCCAACGCAAACCAGCACCCCAATGAGAAAATAGCATACGAGTCCGTGTGTACCGCGCCTGAGCGAGCAGCGATGCAACCCGCTGAAACCTAGTAGCCCTGCTATGCTGGACGACCTGGCAGTGAGCATATATGGCCATGTCACCAGCCAGCAGCGAGGTGGAGAAGGAGAAGTAAGGAAATGGTGGCATTCAGCGCTCACAGCAGCAGCACGCGAGGCTTGGCGCAGAGATATAAGCCATCACACGCCGGCCTAACAACAGTTGATGCTCGCAACCTCAATGAAGAGGTCGCCTGCCAGAGTCCACGAACCAGCACCGGAGTGATTGCAGAGAGTTCCAGAGCCAAAGGAAGTCGCTAGATAGACTGCCACGCCGACGAGGCCCAGCTTCGAGCCAGGGATGGACTAAGCTGACCTAACTTCAACCTACTGCCAGTCCAACTCCAGTAGGAACCCTCAATGAGCAGAGTGTCTGCATTTGTGTCTCAAGAGTCGATTAGTGTATTTGTGTCCGATGCCTAACGTCCTTTACTATTAAGACCTTCAATGGTAGTTTGATCTTTAAAACCGAGAGAGAGAGAGAGAGATATAGAGATAGAGATAGAGATAGAGAGAGAGACGAGAACCGCACAGGTATGCAGGGAGCCATCTTCCTGTGGAACATTCGTATTGGTTCCTGCCCTTAAGGCCCCAAACTGTTTGGGTACAGACTCAGGTGGTTAGTTGTCTGTTTTGACCAATAAATTATCTTTGTGTGACCAACAACCCAACTGGCGTATTCATTAGAGAAGACACCTATCCTAGTTAAATTCCATTTAACCGATTGTCTGATAACTAACTGTATCCCCCAACCCTTTCTCATGGGACTGGAATGAAAGAAGGGACCACAGCCTCGAGACACCATCGACAATGTAGCCACCCACAGTCGCAGACCCACCCCTCCCCTGGTAAGATCAGTGACACCTCCTACCCCTCTCCCATGGCAGAGGACGACAGCGGTGCTGGTAAGATCAAGTATAATAAGCCTCTTCCAAGTTAGCCCCAATGACACCTCGCCCATAAGGCCGCAGAGAACAGAGGGAAGGAGAAGGATTTCAACCCTCGACACCCAAGTCGCCAGTAGTCGGCGACAAAGAGCTAACATATTTCTTATGAGTCAACCTGTATAGCACAGGAAACGAGTAGCGTGAAGTTATTTTTGGTGCACAACGTGGGGCCATAGTGAATTATGTGTAGGCAGAAGAACAGAACCAGACTACAGGATACCCAACAGAAGGGGTCTCGCACCTGCCAAGCTAGTCAGAGTGAACAGTGAGACTTTGGGGAGTTTCAAACAAATCCCCATGGTGCCCAATAACCTAATAGCCTGAGACTTATTGATTGACTTAGATCTGCAGACGAGGAACCCTGTTAGGAGATGGGCAAGCAGCATGGAAGAGATGCAACCGTATGACAAGGAAGGAGAGATACGAGACCAGAAGGGTGACGATTCAACCTCCGGATGAGATACGAAGACACATGACCAAACTGGAAACTCTTAGTCCCGGAACACAGCCTCCTGACTAGGGCCAAGGAAACATGAACCGAAGCACCCTGAAATAACCTCCGGACGATGATCGAGGGAAGATGGGAAGCAAAAGTGATCCTGTATGAAAGTTACCAGCTGGAGTAATTCAGTGCTCCCCAGTGTCGTGGAACTAGACTCTACATGATCACATTTAGCTACTGCCTGCAGCACTATTGCTATGAGTGTATCGGCTTGCCTGACATATTCTGATTTACCGAAGGGATAGAGTGTTGTTGCTTCCGCTACCGGGAGCAGCAACTGCATTGCGCCTTGCTTAATTGCCCGGGACACAACACGCAATGAGTCCAATGTGCGACATGCCTACAGACGTTCCACCATCTTTCTTTGGGATGGCTTGACTATTCCAACGGTACAAGAGGCAAGGTATACTACTGCGAGGTATGCCAAAGACGGTTGTAAAGGGAATGTCTGACCCCGGCCGAGCCCCTGCGAGCCAGCCAGAACAGGAACCAAGAATACCCAAGGCAATAGTACTGCTCAAATTTTCAGGAAGGCCCCATGAAGACCCCAAGTTCTTTATAAATACTCGTGAGCTACAGCGAATTTGTGATGACCTGGGACCAATTCGCTGCTCATCTGAACAGTGAGTTTGCTGAAGAAGATGTACTTACCACCCTGCGCATATAGTTTTACATGCAGAAACAGCAAAAACAGGAGGAAGAGGAAATGCACCTGAAAGGACCGAAGCAGAGGGTGTGCATATTATCACAAAATAGTTGATACGGGCCATACGAAGTGCCCTTAGACAACCACGGGCTACCAGGATAGAGGAGGTAGTACAGAGAGCAATCAAAGTGGAAATTGCCTACCAGGAGCAGGAAAAGGCAGATGGTCTGGCACACCCGTCCACCGCCCCTCCAGGCTTCCACATGTTGCGAACGACAAGGAATTCCAAACCCGCCAGAAGCGAAGAAGGGAGATCCTTGCTGAGGTGTTGGTATTTCCCAGAGAGGCACCTACATCGTGACTGCCCCACAGTGAAAGCACACATTGCAGCAGTTAGAGAGAAAGCCACCAAGGATCATGCTAGTGCAGACCCAGTTGCCCTCTTTTAGAGACAGAAGAGGAGACGTCGGGACAATGAGAAGCACGGGCCGGGAAATTTTGCTGCTGGGACATTGAGTTGCCCATCGCTCCCGGCATAAAAGATATAGTGGAACCAATCCAAACCTTAAGCGATTCGAGGCCTGGAGTACATGCACCTTGGATTGAGGTCCAAATAAACAACCACCATATTAAGACAGTTCTGGACACTGCCGCAACTGGAAATTTCATTCAAAGTCAGCTGCTAACACCAGGATAGAAAACCAGGGTAAAGGAAAGCTCCCGAATAATCCAAATGGCCTAGTACGAGTCACAACTGGCCATGGAAGGAATTGTTACGTCGCCAGTGTCCACGAATGTTAGAAACAATAGAAATTGAATTCTTTTGCATCCCTCGTTTAGGGGCAGAGGTTATCCTTGGACAACTGTGGCTAACAAACCAAAGCTGTATAATTGGTTGCGGACAACAGCAGATATATTTAGGCAAGCTGGATAGAATGGCCATAAACTAGGAAGCTCCAGCCAACCTGCAAATGCTACAAGAAATCTGCAGTGAGGAGCTGAACCAACAATTAGGAGCTGACCAACTTGGGACCCTATTACAGATACTCCGTGCCCAAGTGGTCATATTCAAGCATACCAGCATGCTAAATCAGACCACTGCCATCCAGCATGAGATACAGCTAGAAGACAATCATCCTATTTACTGTTGACCAGGCAACCCGTTGGCTTACTGCAGACACATATTATTAGAACAGGTAGCCGAGATGAAAGTGCAGGGAATAGTGGAGCCGACCGACTCTCCGTATAATGCCAGAGTAGTGCTTGTGCCAAAGAAGGATGGGGAACTTTGCTTTGGTGTCAACTACCAGGTCTTGAACGATATCATGTACCTGATAGTGCCCCCAACTATAAATCTGGCTAATATTCTCCGCGACCTAGGAGAGGCTCACATATTTTATACTTTAGATATGCGCAGTGGGTACTGGAAAATCCCTGTACACCCAGGGTTCAGGAAATTAACTGCATTAGCAACCCCAGAAGGCAAAATACTGCAGTTCCACGTAATGCCCTTTGGGTTGAAAAACACACCTGCCATCTTCCAGTCGTGGTCCTGTCATGCTATAGCAACAAGTTTTGCCTCACTTACTAAGACGATGTGATCATATATTCACGAACATGAGAGGAACACCGGGTACATTTATGAAAAGTCATGGAATGATTGGAACTATATGGACTTACCTGCCGACTAGAGAATTGCCACTTCAGGAAAAACAGATTATAACACTTAGGACATATAATTACCCTGGATGGGAATCATCTGAAGCCAGAGAAGGTGCGGGAGATTGTGGAGGCAGGAGACCAACCCACCAAAGACAGTTGAAGCGATTTCTGGGGCTCGGTAATTGGCTCCGAAATTTTGTGGAAGACATCGCCAACCTTATGGCCCCCCTCAATGAACTCCTATCCAAAACCACTCGCTGAAGTAGACCGATCAACAAGAGATAGCATTCTGCAAATTGAAGGCAAATTAATGTGACCTACCCATACTCTACCAGCCTCTGCCAGAATTACCACTGATCCTGCAGACTGATGCAAGCTGATGACTGGGAGCGAATGCTGCCTCTTCACCCCCAGAACTAACGCGGTCAAATAACACGGAGCTACAACCAATCAAGTTCCGTGAAAACAAGGATCTAGTACACGTGGGAATGAATCAACCAAAATGTCGGGGAATATGTCGCCCAGTGCCAGACTTGTGAAAACAAAGCCTATCCAATGCCGAAGATGCGACACACACCCTCTCGTCCAAAAACGGCAAGGATCCACATAACCGCAGATATCAATGGCCCCTACACATGCACCCC